>CM076582.1:1542625787-1542853386 GCA_034641835.2 Pinus albicaulis | reverse complement strand
TAGAGGTTGAGAAAATAAATGAAACACCTACTATTTATGAAGAGATAATAGACCTTTCTTCACCTATATCAGAACATACCAAAAATAGAGTATCTTCAACACAAACAGAAAAAATCAGTTATGAAAGAATGGAGGAGAAATTAAAATCAACAAACCATGAAATTTCCAGATTGAAGAAAAGAGATAGAAAACATGCCATTGAGAAAACAAGGTTCAAGAGGATGAAAGCTATTTGGGAAGGTGAAAAGGTTTCTAAACCATAAATACCTAGCAGTGAGGAACAATTCTTCACCTGGACAGTCCCAGCCATAAAAGAAGCAAAGTTTCTGAGAGTCATGAATATTCATTTGAGAGCTAGAAACAGGAAGTTAAGAAGACAAGTTGAATATTTGGAGATTCAACTAACAAGATCTCAAGAAAATCTAAAGGAACAGTGAAACAGAGTAATTGAACAGTGCAATAAAGTGATAAATTATAAGTTAGTTTCTCATTAAGGTGAAGACAAATTCTGATGAAGATCATGTTTTTGAGGCCAGGTTACTATTTTTTTGAGATATTAACAACCCTCATAAGGTTTAAAAATCTCCAAGTTATAAATTTTGAAGACTGTTTTGAGAAAACTGGTTTCACAGCAGTTTCGTAGCGCAGATAGTGCAAATTTGCTAAAATGCGCTACGAAATTGCTGAAGCAGTCTTTTCGCACAATTTCGTAAAAAAATTGGGATAAATTTGATGAATTTGGCTTTGAAATTGTTGGTGGAAGTGTGGATATAGCATGAGAAGGCTCCTTTGAAGAAAACAGGTAAAAAATGATTGAAAAGGTAAGTTTAACACCGAGCTACAAAAATTGCTACGAAAACAAGCTACTTTCGTAGCACAAGCTTATCCTTTACCTTTTTGCATCATTTCGGATTTGGTTTTCTGCACAGTTGGAAGACTAAAGAATTATGGGAATATTTTAAAATCATGACACATGTAAACCTGATCCATCAATGATCAAAGTGCTCGAAAATGATAATGAAATTAAAAGGTTGAAAAGCAGGAGACATGTTTCCTAATTTATAGGAAAACATTACTACTCACAGCAGGGTTACTTCGAGTGAATGGTCAACATATAAATTCGAATTCATGGGATTGCAAGTGTCAAAGCATGAATTAAAGAGGTGAAAATGTGAAGCTAGGTTACACTTTTTGCCCTTTTTTGAGAAAAAAAAATCATTTTTTTTGGTTCTTCAACTTTTTGCAAACTATAACAATTTTTCTGTGTAGAATTTCATTTTGCGATAAAAATAAAATTTGTGAGAAATTTGGTTAGCTTTATATTACTTATTTTTTGAAATTTTTTTATGCAGATTTGATATGTAAACTTAGCGTTTCTTTGAGTGTGTGTTTCTTAACAATCGAAGGATACATAAGAATTCATGTTATGACGCAATGTTGTATTCATTGAAAATTTGTGTTTTTGAGAAAACAAAATGTGTTACAACAATCTAGACAAAGTCTACTTTGGTTTCGTCATATTTACAAAGCCAATGGATGCATATCATAATTACTATAATTTTTTTTATTTGGTCTGCTACGAAAAAGCTGGTATTTTGGATATATTTAGAAGTGACATGAGAATTTCTTAACATATAAGTTATAAACTAAAAATCTAAAAGCTACCCATTAGAGACAGCAAACCAATGTAATGCCCCATAATTTTTTCAATTTTTTTTACAATGTATTTTGGAAGATATAGAATTTTGATTTCACTGAATCACAATGACCCTCGGAAATTGTTTGCACCCGTTTTATTACAAAATTAATTAAAATTAGTAAATATTTATGAAATTCCATAAAAGTTATATTTCCTGAAAGTAGATTCAATTCTGAAAATGCTTGTCTTGGTTCCAACAGTTAATTCATAATGTTTCATGGAGTTTAATCAGTCCAAAGTTGCGAAACGTATTCGAGCCTGGTTTTGCGTAGCGGTAGCGCATTGGATTCGGCCGAACTTTAGTTAACGGTTCGAACTATGTTCCCCTAACGTACGACGGCTCGTTAAATCTAACGACTTAATAGTTCGACTGAACTTTTAATCAAAATTTCGGTTGAAATATGGTATAACTTTCCGTCGGTCGGAAAGTTTTGCGGAGCCCCTACTAAAACACATTTTGCGGCAATATAAATTTAAAATCATTTTTAATTTGTACATTTCGCATTCAGAGTTTCAGTCCTATTAGAATTAGGACTTTTCAAAAGCAGTATAGTTGTCATTTTGTAATTAATAGCATGTTTCAGATTAGGAAAGGTGTCAAACACTATGAATTCGATGTCTCTAGTGGAGGATAAGAGAATCCTATCTTGTAAATGTTCTATAAAGAGCATAAGGTCGAAATCCAAGAGGTTGGGCATTTTTATTAGCAAAGACTGTGTTTTATTATATGTCACCGTTTCTTCTTAACTTAATACAGAGATATATTTTGACAACTCAAGATTCATAAGGAGTTTATGTTCATCATTGTTCTAATGGCTTTCTTCAATATCTCTATTTGCAATCGTATTTGTATGTGATACTTAGAATTCATTTAACAATTCTCTAACTTCCTTCATATGCAAATGGACTGTGTGTTTCACTGTGTTACTATTTTATTCATTGACTTAGACTCCAAATGCCTTGACTTCCATGCTTAATAGATTGTGATGTTTTGTTGAAGATTATCTTGACTCCATGGCCCAATGAATGTTTGCTAATCTGTGATACAACCAGTTATATCATTTTATATTTTTACCTTGGAGTTAGCCATCTATCCATTAATCAAAAATCATAAACCTTTGAGAGAGCCCTCTCAGGTTGAGGAGGCTAAGCCTAAGCCAAAACATCGGTCTGAAATAGTTACACAAAGTATACTTGATGAGCAGCCTATCAAGTCAGATTTTGTGATAACACATACGCACATATATATATATACATATAAACATTATCATAAAACAACCATGATTCCTAACAACCATGTGAGACAACGACATACACTCATACATGTATATACATATAAACATTAGGATAAGCCAATCATGATCCTTGATGACCTTGTCAGACATTGGCATATATATATATATATATATATATATATAATCATAATCACAACACAATTACTATATATCATAAGGTCAAGGTTAAGAGAACTACCTTTTTTGTGCACAACATGCACAATATGGAGAACAAAAATATCCATCATAGCCAAGGCATCTGATGCCTAAAATCCATTTACTTTACCTCTTATGTTACCTTTCTTATGACTGTCCTACCACCATCCATTTACCCAAATGGACCCAAACATTCCAACCGGTTGTAATACTCTTGCTTCAATTTCCCTTTACATGCACGAGCTTAATCTGGGATTTACATTACCTGTTAGGTTTCATTTAGCTCTCCCCGAGCTCTATTAACTTTCCTCTTTCCCCAACTAATTCTCAAGACCCTAAAAACATAAAAGGAAATAACAAGAAGCCAATAAGAATAAAACCATGGAAAACCAATAACAATATAACTCCACAAACAAATTGGCATGGCCATGCACAAGACATAAATAAATTGCAAATCAAATGCAAAAAAATCACAAAGAATCAAAGCACAAAACCTTCAACATACACCATGGCTAAATCCCCATGGTTTCCCAACGCTTCCAAGGGAAAAATCAACCTGGGCCTTCTTCAATATTTCATGGCAGTCTCTTTTTCCAGGAAATCCCCTACATCATACTCCCATAAATACATAATTATCATTGTATAAATAAATATAAGAATATACCAATTACCTTACCTTGTTGTACCCAACACGCTGACCTATAACTGAACACGTACATATATCTTCTCTCAAGTCACTCCAATTACTTAATCCAAGCATAAATAGAAACCAATTTTTATACATGCCAATACATGTTCATGAATCTAGCACATATCCACATAATTTTAGACAAAATCAAAGTCAATAAGACTTCATGTATCATGCAAAGCACTCATTCGTTTGGAATTGCGGTTTCCAAACATAGCCAATGGAATTATCACCTAATTCCTTTCTTTTACCTTTTTCCTTACTACAATTGAGTCTTTTTAGGTGGTATCACATCACCCAATTGTTAGTTATATAGACAAATCAATTGTTACATTGTCACGCTAATATCAAACATGTTTCCCTGCAACTGTTCACACATGTATGTAAAATGTTCCAAAGATCAAGACATTGTGTCTATTAATTTGAAATCATCCTTTACCTAGACCAACATTGATGTCATGATCTACAATCAACTCACAGTCGCTAGTCATAATAATACAACTAGCACCCACTAGCACTCAAGTGCATATCAATGATCTTAGCACATATTGCGTTAGTACAACCATCTTAAAACAAGATCATTTCTTCATGTAATCTTATAGACACATACTCATATCATGAAATTAATCAAGCATTCAAATAACCTGTAAACATAACCCCTTTAAATGTCCATGATCCACACTAATGTAGAGGCGGAAGCTACTATAATGGCCCTCTCTCGAGTGTCCAATTATGGAGTGGGATGTCCAAATATCTACTAAATTTAACCACACTTGCCAAAACTTGATTTTAATTTCTCATACATTTTGTACCTAAAAATATGCCACATATCATACCACTTTTCCATTCCATTTATTTCACATCGGGTCTATAAGGGGAGTCATGTGAACCGTAGTCCACTACTCTCCTCTCCATCCCTGATCTTCTATTTCTTGGAAACAAACCATGTTAAATAAACCAAATGGAATACATAATCAATATCTTACCTCACTGTATCTCATGGGAGGATATAACATCTACACAGTTCAACCAAATTAGTACGACACAATATCACTAGTATATCGACTCATACCTTAATGTCATAACTCTAACCATATGCATAGGTCAATCCAGATTAGCACGATACATAATAGCATTAAGATCTTAATCTGCAATGACAATAATCATCATGCATATGACCAAAATGCATATAAAAAAAAATTACTATCATTCATGACTCACCAACGCACGTGCACATGACCGCATTAATTAACTAGCATCTACCATGCATGAAACCATAACAACAATAAAATGGCATGCATGCATATAAAAACCATTAACCATCATACTTGCATGCCAAACATTCAAACATGTATGATGATATGCTCTTACTATGATGTCTATTGTTGCAACCTCGCTATAATAATTTGCATCTCCTACTCCATCTCAGCCAACATATCAACATCAGAACTTACCAATAACATTATGATGACACAAACTACATAATGACCATCACGAAGCATGTATGATCTGCTATGCATGCATAACCATATACATTTAGCTTGATGGGCTAAATGGGCTAACCATAACCATATCTAGTCCAAATGCTTGAACTAGGAAGCTCTAACACCACCCTGTGGTACAAGATATCACCCAAAGAGAACAGAAACCCGATTGGTTGGGTGTAGGGCCTTATTATCTTCTTTATTTAGATGTATCTCTTTGTTGGACCCCTTTTCTTAACGAGGCAACAATGTCGTCTGTCGTTTAAACATCCCCCCCCCCCCCAAGGGAGTTCAGGGGAAGCTCCCCCGAAGCTAAAAATAGATGTAAAATTGTCTTGTAAAATATTTTAATTTCATAGTTAATCTGGGCCATTCATTAGGCGAATTATCTGACACTAGAAGGTATGTTTAATTTAGGGTTTTTTTCTCTATAAGGCAACCCCCCGGTTCACACGAGGGAGTGGTATTGAAGCTATGTATGGTATGTGTATTTCGAGCGAGAAAGAGAAAGGAGGATTGTGTGAGAGAGTAGGGGATATTACATTGGATTTGTTGTAGGTTGTGTCTCTTCATTTTTCTAGATAATATAAAGGAAGGACTGGTTGTTTCTCCGTGGACGTAGCCCAAGTTGGATGAAAAAAATATATTTGTGTCTCTCTTGTTTGGTATGTTTTATGTGTTTATATTTTTGCATATTTTTATGTGTTCCATTCCTCTGTAATATATAATTTTCTAACACCACTCTCATACCACCCTATGGTATCATATATTACTCAAAGGAAAATAAACATTGCTTTAATACCACCCTGTAACGTGCATCCTCCCACATCTACCCAATTTCACTGCCTTGCCAGGGTAAAAATGAGACAAATAGTTACTATGACATGACCCAACCTCCAAGATTCAGTTATGGTAGTGGGGCCGGCAAATGGCACTTACAGACATCCTTGAAGGCTTAGAGGACACTCAGGGGCCAAAGAACCACCCCAAGTGACCAAACCCTGAGCTAAATATCTTTTTTAGTGACCAAACACCCCAATCACATGGAAAAGTCTACATGAGTGCCGTTATGACCCTCCAACTGCATGCGCAACATTGCCTCCATGTGGTTGCAACCCAAATTATCCATTTTAGAGGATGCAATCTCAAGATCTGCGCCACAATTCCAGTCCAAACTCCATACCACTACCAAAAAATTCCTGTAACTTCTTAGAATGATAAATTACTTGAAGAAAATGTTAATCATACAAAAATTAAATAAGGACATGACCTAACTAGGCCTAACTATGACAATAATTTCATCACACATATGGTAAACATGTGAGTTAAAGGTCATGAATGCATATCTGATCATAGGAGTCTGAAACTTATTTGAGAATCACCATGAAGGACTAATTCCCTCTCATAATAGCTGAAATAACACTTGTTAGCCCATGCATTCATTAACCATCAAATACTTATAAAATCTCGAACAATTCATAGCTATAGTATGTTACCAATCCATGCTTATAACCAACATATAACAAAATTATTAACCATGACAAAATAACCATGAAATCTCCATAATAACACTACAATTTCTCATAGTTTATAATCGGAAAATAACTCTTATTAACTTATGAGAAAGTCAACCAATTCAAGGACTTCCACGTACCACCCGACCATAGATTGGGCTGAACAAAATATTTCTTCCATCCAGTCACCGTCATGTCATATTCCAAGCATGAATGCGGGATCTCAATACATAAAAAGCCAAGGAATCCTGAAGATTAAACCACCTCCACCCTCAAGCTACCACAATCTTGCATAAACCGGTCAAGAGATCATAATCCCAAAACCATCTTGGATGCCTCAGAGTTTCTTTGCCATTACCTTGAGGAATTTTCTTATCTCCACCCACCTATTAAGGTCTTCCTAAACATTAAGCCACCTCCATCTAAAACTCTTGGTAATTTACCTGAGACCGCCTCACTGGATTCCAAACCTTCTGGAAATCTAAAGCTCAATAAGAAAATAATCCCATCACACCATGGTTATCCAGAAATGGAAAGTAAAGGATTAAACCACTATCAAACTAGGAAAAATCCATGCCTATAAAATCAAATGAACCAAATACAAAAATGCATGTACCATGCATTAACAAACCAACTAGGAAATCACACATGCAACCTATTACTTGCAAATCCTCCTGTTGAAGTTGCTTCAATCCAGCGTTACTTGGTTTCCCTTTGCTTCCCTGCCCTTCATTTTATTTCCTTTTCTTCCCTTTCTCCAACACTAGAGTGCTCCAAGAATGCTCTAAGTGTGCAATAATATGAGAGAATGATAGAATAGAAGAGAGATCCACCCAAAAATTGTCAAAAGGCTATGAACTAATCCTCAATTTTTTTTTAATCATTGAGGCCTCTATTTTCTTCATTTTCCCTTCAATTCCCCTTGCATGCAAATATGTGTCACTTAACCTTCCTTTTCTCCTATTTTCCTTTATTTTCATACATTAATGCTAATTATTGCCACTTTTTCTTTGCCAGTGCCTTTTCTAATTTCCATATCCATAATAAACCAAAAGTGACACCCACTAGGATGTTTTTCCCACCATTCAACTTGGAATACATGTCCCATGACCTTGGTCTTGTTTTATTTACATGGAAAATCAACGAAGGGTTATTACACACTTGATCCTTGGTGTTCCATGATGGAATCACACATTGGAGGAAGCTTAATTTTTCGTTTCTAGAACTTATTTGGATTCTTGTATGAAATTCTAACTTGGAGAGTTTGAGGCCTATTGAGCCTAATGATGACTTCCATCATGTAGCCAACATGTAGAGGAGGTTTTCTTGCTCATCAAGACACCTTCAAAATTAGAGGAGAAGAATTGGGAATTATAGAGGAGGTTTTCAAGCCCTAGACAACATGGGGTTGGTTGTTTGCTTATATGAAGGCTTATACTTGACTTGATAATGCTTGGGTTGAGGTATTGGACATGTAGGTTTGGTGGCCCTAAACGAGGCACCCGATCTTGGAGATGCATAGCGCTTTTGATCCTTGAAGGAAGTAATGAGTAATTATCATCATCAATCATGCACTTGTGCTTCTACTTCCTTAGACTTAGCTAAACATGTAAGTAATGAGTAATTATCATCATCAATCATGCACTTGTGCTTACTTCTTTAGACTTAGCTAAACATGTAAGTGTAGGAGTTCTATTGTCTCTCTCTTTTTTTATCAATCTTCTTTGTACTTTATCTCTTGTTGTTTTAAGGAATTAAGGTTCTTGGAAAATTATTAAAGTGTAGAGATAGGACTTTATCCAAAAGGAAACATTAGAGTTAAAGTTTGATTATAATCCTTAATTTGTACTTGATGTGGAAGACAAGAGGAGATGGCTCGCTCGAGCCTAAGGAGTACACACTAGTGAAGATCATAGCTTATTGGAGTATCTTTGGTGGAGCTATTGTTTTTCTTGGTTTTCCTTAGCTAGGGTTTCGGAGATATTGGAGGGTTTTCTTAGCTTGTGATAAGTTGAGATTATGTAGTTAAATTAAAATTTTATCCACATATATGAAGTTTTTAGCTATTCAAAATTTTCTCACTACATATTTGATTTTTAGTTATCAAGATCTTCATGGCTTAGTTTCAAACATTTATATATCCTACTGATTTGACATAATTTAAAGTTGACATTGTTAAGGAATTAAACATTTATATTAAAGATAATAGGACAAATTTATGACATAAGATGCATTGATTGTAGTGATTTTATATCTCGTTTATGCATGAGAAGTTTTCCCTAAAGTTGTAACTTGTTGGCGTATATTTGGTATCTTATGTCTTAAATTTCCTCGTCTATCAGAGTTTATATGAATCAAAATATTGTACTTTTTTTGTTGTTGGAATTTATATTTCAACGTAGCTCTAAGGCTAGCAATTCACAATGATTAGATCCATGGAATATAAAGAGGTAAAAAAATTTCATTCGCTAAAGAGATATCATTTCATGATTTTTTTTTAGTATAGACATCCCTTGTCCTTACCAAGCTCTTTTTTGAAGACCTTCCATGTTAGTTCCTTTTTGGATAAGGCCAATCACAACAATAGTTTTTTTGCACATTTCCATCCTTTTTGCCAAAAAATAGTTATACAAAGGATTATAGCATTTTCTAAATATATAATGTATCGATTCCTTTGATTTGTTATAATTCCATCATTTAGTTTTTAGGAGGCAACATTTCCTACCCAATGGTCAGATCCTACCCTAACATTTCTTCGATTCTTTACTTTTCATGACAACTCAATTCCCACAAAGGGTAAGGAAAATGCCAAAGTGTTCAATATTGTACATGCATTTTATAAGGATTTCTTCCATTCCTTACTTTACTGGAAACTCATTTCCTGCAAAGGCCAAGGAAAACACCAAAGTGTCCAATATTGCAGATGCATTTGATAAGGATATAGTTATTCTTCAAAAAAATTTGGCTCAACATATGTAGCTTTAATAACCTTTTATGACCAACTAGCTCAATTAATTAACCTCCATACATTCATTCATGCTAGTGTTTTGCGAAAAGAATGGATGTTTTCTAGTACCCATCCTCTCAATGTTTATGTTTTTGACTTGGAAAGTCATTGCGTATTTACCAATGGAATGCCTTTTTGCTTCAAGCACTGCAAAATAAAAATAAAACATTTGTGTTTCCTTCTTGTTTTTCTTTTCTCAGTTCTATTAGGCTCCCTACAATGATATGTGCCAAAGAGTACCATTATGCAGAAGTGTCTTTTCCCACTAATTTTTTAGGGTTACTCGATCTCTCTTTGGTAGCCATTGGGTATACCAACCTAATGTTCTTTATCAACCTTTTCATACAATCACATCAAAATTCTAAAGCCATGTGGGTTTGCTTTTAGTGCAACTTTAAGGGGTTGGTGACCCTTCTTGAATTATACCACATTGAAGGGAATAGACTAACTAATTTTTGTACTTCATCTTTCACTAATAACACTAAAAGAGATAAAGGATTTAGTCAAATTTAGTTTCAATTGGTTGTAGGATAAGTATCTAAAACCTCCTTTAAACAAAGATGCCATCTATAAATGGGAGATAATGTAACTTAAATCCTTAAATCCTTTTGGTAATAGAAATGAGTAAGTAAATAAATGTGCAAATTCAATAATTTTGAATAAAAAAATAAAAAATTTTCAAATTAAAAAAAAAAAATTGTATGTTCACATTATTGATAAATACTTTAGCCATAAAATTTTGTAAAAAAATTGATTCATAAAAATATCTAAATCACTAAAATAAAAAAGAAAAAGAAAAAAAGAAAAAATATAATTACATATAAAAATAGTGATAAATAATGTCATAAAGGAAAAAATACTTAAAATAATAGTTTCATAAGAAAAAAAATGCTTAAACCAATAGTGTTCAATGACAAAGAAATGTGTTGAATAACAGTTTCATAAAGGAAAAAATGCTTAAAACAATAGTGTTCAATGATAAAGAAATGTATTGAATAAGTAGAAAGAATCTTAAAATAATATTGTCCAATGATAAAGAAATGTAATGTGTTAAATTAGTAGAAAAAATCTTAAAATAATAATGTTCAATGATAAAGAAATATGTTGAATATATAGAAAAGTCTTAAACATCAAATTCGAAGAGAAAATGTTATAATTAATAGTTTTTGACGATATATAATAATTAATTATTTTATTATAACAAAATAATTAAATATTATATTTATGAGTAGAAAATTTATTTATTAGAAAAGAGTGATCATTAGTTGTTATTGATCAATGTGAATTGTTATTCAATGAACTAAACTACCTAAAATAATGAATTAATGGTTTATAAACTATAATGAGTTTGGTTATTTTAAACTATATTTTTATAATTAAAGATACATTTTTAATTAATTAATTTTGAGTTATTTAGATGTTTTATTTTTATGTTTATTGATATAATTATGTTAAAATTTTAGTTTTTTTTAATGCTATTTTTTGAAAAAAATTGAGATTTTTTTTTTTTTTTTAAATCTTGAAGAATTCATTGAAATCACAAGTTTGATTAGAATGAACAATAAAAGTGATCTAGGATTTTTTTTACTATGTTGAATTTATATAGTGAAAAAACCAGTTTAAATAATACAAATCAAAATTTCACCTAATGTCAAAAAATCAACTAGAAACTCCAAAAAACTACATTAAAGACACATATTAATATTTAAATTAAAATACATAATTTATTAAATTTTCATTTTTATTTGTAACTGTCTGCGGTGGTTGTGGCAGTCTTAGAGTTTGGAATAGAACAAGTATAGTCATGCAGGCTACATGAGAATCCTGTTACAAAGAATGCAAATATCTGTATGCGAAAAATATGACATATATGTATGCGAAAAATGCAACTGGTTGTTTCTCCGTGGACGTAGCCCAAGTTGGGTGAATGACATATATCAGTGTCTCTCTTGTTTGGTATGTCTTATGTGTTTATATTTCCGCATATTTTTATGTGTTCCATTGCTCTGTAATATATAATTTTCTAACATCGCTCTCATACCACCCTATGGTATCATATATTGCTCAAAGGAAAAGAAACATTGCTATAACACCACCCTGTAACGTGCATCCTCCCACATCTACCCAATTTGATCGCCTTGCGAGGGTAAACATGAGACAAAGAGTTACTATGACATGACCCAAACTCCAAGCATCAGTTATGGTAGTGGGGTCAACAAATGGCACTTACAGACATCCCTCAAATCTTATAGGACACTTAGGGGCCAAAGAACCACCCCAAGTGACCAAACCTTGAGCTAAATAGCTTTTTTAGTGACGTAACACCCCAAACACATGGAAAAGTCTGCCTGAGTGCCATTATGACCCTCCAAATGCATGCACAACACTGCCTCCATGTGGTTGCAACCCAAATTATCCATTTTAGAGGATGCAATCCCGAGATCTGCACCACAATTCTAGTCCAAGCTCCATACCACTACCCAAAACTTCCTGTAACTTCTTAGAATGATAAATTACTTGAAGAAAATGCTAATCATACAAAAATTGAACAAGGACATGACCTAACTAGGCCTAACTATGACAATAATTTCATCAACCATATGGTAAACATGCGAGTTGCAGGTCATGAATTCATATCTAATCATAGGAGTCTGAAAATTATTTGAGAATAACCATGAAGGACTAATTTCATGTCATAATAGCTGCAATAAAACTTGTTAGCCCATGCATTCATTAACCATCAAATACTTATAAAATCCTGAACAATTCATAACTAGAGTACGTTACCAATTCATACTTATAACCAATATATAACCAAATTATTAACCATGAAAAAACAACCATCAAATCTCCATAATAACATGCATATTTTCTCATAGTTTATAATTGGAAAATAACTCTTATTAACTTATGCAAAAGTCAACCAATTCAGGGACTTCCACGTACCACCCAACCATAGATTGGGCTGAACAAAAGATTTCTTTCATCCAATCACCCTCGTGCCATATTCCAAGCATGAATGCGGGATCTCAATACATAAAAAACCAAGGAATCCCAAAGATTAAACTACCTCCACCCTCAGGCTACCGCGAGCTTGCATAAACCGGTCAAGAGATCATAATCCCAAAACAAGCTTGGATGCCTTAGAGTTTCTTCACCATTACCTTGAGGAATTTTCTTATCTCAACCCACCTATTAAGATCTTCCTGAACATTAAACCAGCTCCATTGAAAACTCTTGGGAATTTACCTGAGACCACCTCACCGGATTCCAAAAACTTCTGGAAATCTAAAGCTCAATAAGAAAATAATCCCATCACACCATGGTTATCTAGAAATGGCAAGGAAAGGATTAAACCACTATCAAACTAGGAAAAATCCATGCGTATAAAATCAAATGAACCAAATACAAAAATGCATGTACCATGCATTAACAAACCAACTAGGAAATCACACATGCAACCTATTACCTGCAAATCCTCCTGTTGAAGTTGCTTCAATCCAACCTTCCTTGCTTTCCCTTTGCTTCCTTGTCCTTCATTTTATTTCCTTTTCTTACCTTTCTCCAACACTAGAGTGCTCCAAGAATGATCTAAGTGTGCAATAATATGAGAAATGAGAGAATAGAAGAGAGATCCACCAAAAAATTGTCAAAAGGCTATGAAATAATCCTCAGATTTTTTTTTTTTTATCATTGAGGCCTCTATTTTATTCATTTTCCGTTCAATTCCCCTTGCATGCAAATATGTGTCACTTAACCTTCCTTTTCTCCTATTTTCCTTTATTTTCATACGTTAATGCCAATTATTGCCACTTTTTCTTTGCCAGTTCCTTTTCCAATTTCCATAGCATAATAAACCAAAAGTGACACCCGCTAGGATATTTTTCCCACCATTCAGCTTGGAATACATGTCCCATGACCTTGGTCTTATTTAATTTACATGGAAAATCAACGAGGGTTTATTACACACTTGATCATTGGTGTTCCATGATGGAATCACACATTGGAGGAAGCTTAATATTGAGTTTCTAGAACTTATGTGGATTCTTGTATGAAATTCTAACTTGAAGAGTTGGATGCCTATTGAGCCTAATGACTTCTTCATGTAGCCAACATATAGAGGAGGTTTTCTTACTCGTCAAGACACCTTCAAAATTAGAGGAGAAGAATTGGGAATTATAGAGGAGGTTCTCAAGCCCTAGACAACATGGGGTTGGTTTTTTTCTTATATGAAGGCTTATACTTGACTTGATAATGCGTGGGTTGAGGTATTGGACATGTAGGTTTGGTGGCCCTAAACAAGGCACCCAATCTTGGAGATGCATTAGAGCTTTTGATCCTTGAAGCAAGAGCCTTGGACATTGAGTAATAACACTCTCTCCTTCAAGCCCTTCTTGTTTTTTTTCATCACCTTGGAGCTTCACATTTATCAATTAGGGCAGAGTGCTTCACATGTGTGGACCTATTTATGTATTTTCATTTCTTGTAGTGGACTGGGTCCACCTATCATTGTAGACCTTCTTCGCCTCTCATATAGATTGAGGAATTAATGTGTAATTATCATCATCAATCATGCACTTGTGCTTCTACTTATTTAGACTTAACTAAACATGTAAGTGTAGGAGTTATATTTTCTCTCTCCTTTTTATCAATATTCTTTGTACTTTATCTCTTGTTTTTTTAAGGAATTAAGGTTGCTTGGAAAATTATTAAAGTGTAGAGATAGGACTTTATCCAAAAGGAAACATTAGAGTTAGATTTTGGTTATAATCCCTAATTTGTACTTGATGTGGAAGAGAAGAGGAGATGGCTTGCCCGAGCCTAACGAGTACACATTTGTGGTGATCATAGCTTATTGGAGTATCTTTGGTGGAGCTATTGTTTTTCTTGGTTTTCCTTAGCTAGGGTTTTGGAGATATTGGAGGGTTTTCTTAGCTTGTGATAAGTTGAGATTATGTAGTTAAATTAAACTCTTATCCACATATATGAAGTTTTTAGCTATTCAAAATTTTCTCACTACATATTTGATTTTTATTTATCAAGATCTTCATGGCTTAGTTTCAAACACTTATATATCCTACTGATTTGACATAATTTAAAGTTGATGTTGTTAAGGAATTAAACATTTATATTAAAGATAATAGGACAATTTTATGACATAATCTGCATTGATTGTAGTGATTTTATATCTCGTTTATGCATGAGAAATTATCCCTAAATTTGTAACTTGTTGGCGTATATTTGGTATCTTATGTCTTAAATTTCCTTGTCTATCAAATTTTATATGAATTAAAATATTGTACTTTGTTTGTTGTTGTAATTTATATTTCAACATAGCCCTAAGGCTAGCAATTCACAATGATTAGATCCATGGAATCTAAAGAGATAAAAAATTTGAATTCGCTAAAGAGGTATCATTTCATGATTTTTTTAAGTATAGACATCCCTTGTCCTTATCGAGCTATTTTGTGAAGACCTTCCATGTTAGTTCCTTTTTGGATAAGGCCAATCACAACAATAGTTGTTTTGCACCTTTCCATCCTTTTTGCCAAAAATTAGTTATACAAAGGATTATAGCATTTGCTAAATATATAATGTATCGATTCCTTCGATTTGTAATAATTCCATCATTTAGTTTTTAGGAGGAAACATTTCCTACCCAATGGTCAGATCCTACCCTAACATTTCTTCTATTCCTTACTTTGCATGACAATTCAATTCCCACAAAGGGTAAGGAAAACGCCAAAGTGTTCAATATTGTATATGAATTTGATAAGGATTTCTTACATTCCTTACTTTACATGGAAACGCATTTCTCGCAAAGGCCAAGGAAAATACCAAAGTGTCCAATATTGCAGATGCATTTGATAAGGATATAGTCATATTCCTAATTCATTCTTCAAAAATTTGTGGCTCAACATATGTAGCTTTAATAACCTTTTATGACAAACTAGCTCAATTAATTAACCTCCACACATTCATTCATGCTAGTGTTTTGCGAAAAGAATGGATGTTTTCTAGTAACCATCCTCTCAATGTTTATTTTTTTGGCTTGGAAAGTCATTGCGTATTACCAATGGAATGCCTTTTTTCTTCAAGCATTGCAAAATAAAACTAAAACATTTGTGTTTCCTTCTTGTTTTTCTTTTCTCAATTCTATTAGGCTCCCTACAACAATATGTGCCAAAGAGTACCAATATGCAGAAGTGTCTTTTCCCACTAATTTTATTAGGGTTACTCGATCTCTCTTTGGTAGTCATTGAGTACACCAACCTAATGTTCTTTATTCACCTTTTCATACAATCACATCAAAATTCTAAAGCCATGTGAGTTTGCCTTTAGTGAAAGTTTAAGGGGTTGGCGACCCTTCTTGAAATATACCACATTGAAAGGAATAGACTATTTAATTTTTGTACTTCATCTTTCACTAATAACACTAAAAGAGATAAAGGTTTTGGTCAAATTTAGTTTCAATTGGTTGTAGGATAAATATCTAAAACCTCCTTTAAACAAAGATGCCATCTACAAATTGGAGATAACGTAACTTAAATACTTAAATCCTTTTGGTAATAGAAATGAGTAAGTAAATAAATAGACAAATTCAATTATTTTGAATAAAACTTTTTCAAATTATTAAAAAAAAAAGAAGAAGAAGAAGAAAGAAGAAGTTGTATGTTCACATTATTGATAAATATTTTAGCCACAAAATTTTGTAAAAAAATTGACTCATAAAAATATCTAAATCACTAAAATAAAAAATAAAAATTCTGAAGAAAAAAATATCATTACATATAAAAATAATGATAAATAATGTCATAAAGGAAAAAATACTTAAAATAATAGTTTGATAAAGAAAAAAATGCTTAAAACAATAATGTTCAATGATAAAGAAATGTGTTGAATAATAGTTTCATAAAGGAAAAAATTCTTAAAACAATAATGTTCAATGATAAAGATATGTGTTGAATAAGTAGAAAAAATCTTAAAATAATATTGTTCAATGATAAAGAAATATGTTGCATAGATAGAAAAGTCTTAAACATCAAATTCGAAGAGAAAATGTTATAATTAATAGTTTTTGATGATATATAATAATTAATTATTTTATTATAACAAATTAATTAAATATTATATTTATGAGTAGAAAATTTATTTGTTAGAAAACCGTGATTATTAGTTGTTATTGGTCCATGTGAATTGTTATTCAATGAACTAAACTCTCTAAAATAATGAATTAATGGTTTATAAACTATAATGAGTTTGGTTATTTTATACTTTATTTTTTATAATTAAAGATAAATTTTTAATTAATTAATTTTGAGTTATTAAGATGTTTTATTTTTATGTTTATTGATATAATTATGTTAAAATTTTAGTTGTTTTTAATGCTATTTTTTGAAAAAAATTGAGATTTTTTTTTCTCTAAAATTTTGTAAAAATTTATTGAAATTACAAGTTTGATTAGAGTGAACAATAAAAGTGATTTAGAAGTTTTTTTACTGTGTTGAATCTATACAGTAAAAAAACTAGTTTAAATAATACAAATCAAGGTTTCATCTAATGTCAGAAAACCCACTAAATCCACTAAGACACATATTAATTTTAGGAATATGATTTCTGTGATCCATAAATTAATTATCAAATCTTTCGATGAAAATCACAATAGAGAATTTTGTGTCGACGCGTTTCGAACCAGCCAGTGTGGTTCATCATCAGGACAAGATACGAAATCCGATCAAGGACGCAGCTTAAATAGAAAAAGAAGCTCCATATAGCCGTTGTACAATAACGGCTAGTTTGACAATAAAATAAAATAAAAAATTAAATAAATAAATCATTAAAATTAAAATTATCACAAATATATAAAATAAAATAAAATATAAACAATACCAATAACAGCTCGTTATAACCAAAAAATAAATCATTAAATAAATCAAAATAGAAATAAAAACGAAGCTCGAAACAGAAAAATTAGCTCCAAATAGCCGTTATACAATAATGGCTAGTTTCACCATAAAAATCAATAACTAAATAAATCAAATAAAAAAGAAGCTTCAAATAGAAAAAGCAGAGCCAAATAGAAAAAGAAACTCCAACTAGCCGTTGTACAATAACGGCTAGTTTGATCCTAAACAATAAAAATAAAACTTCACATATATAAAAATAAAAATAAAATATAACATATAAAAATTAAATAAATTAATTAAAAAATAAATAAATAAATAAAATAAAATAAAAAATAAATAAAAATAAAAATCAATAAATAAATAAATAAAAATAAAACAAAATAAAATACAAATAAAAATAAATAAATAAATAAATAACCATATCAGCTAGTTTAACCAAAAAATAAATAAAAATCAAATAAAATTAAAATTAAATGGAAAAATAAATCAATACAAATAAACAATAATTTATTCCTTTATATTTTTATTTTTATTTTATTTATTTATTTATTCATTTATTTTTTGTTTTTTATTATTATTATATATATATAAATATATATATATATATATATATATATAGAAAAAAATAATAATAATAATAATAATAATAAAATAAAAAAATTAAGTAATAAATAAATGAATAGATATAAAAATGAACATTAATAAATGAAAATGTTAAAAAATTAATAAATTAATTAATTAAATAAATAAATAAAATCAATAAAAATTTTACATTACTTGAAATAATTTTATTTTATTTTATTTCTATCTTTTATTTTTTTTAAACTAAATTAGTTCCTTTATTTTTACATATATATACACATATATCTTATTATTTATTTTATTTTATTTTATTTTATTTCATTTTATTTATTTATTTATTTATTTATTTTTTAATTAATTAACAAATTTAATTTATTTCTTTATATAAGCAATAAATTAGTAAAAATTAGATTATAAACAAATAATGAACAAGTCTATGCTAAAAAATAAATCAAATATATATATATATATAATAAAAAATAAAAAATAAAATAAAAATAACAATAAAAATAAAAATAAAAAAGTAACTAAATAAATAAATAAATATAAAGGAGAAAAGCAAACCAGGATAAGAAGGGAGAAAACGACGATCTTTAGACAAACCGAAGAGCAAAAACTCAAACAGCTACGAATGAAGGGCAGGGATCCAACATCTGCTCACACTCCACCCATCATCTCTGTTCAGGTTAACAGGCCTCTTTTCAATCTCAAGGGCCTCCCTAAACTTTCGATGGTGAAAATGGTCCACCTTTGCAATGACCTCAGCATCTTCAATGCAAATGTGATGCTTAGTTTTTTCAGCATGCTCTGCTAAGGCAGAGGAGCGAGATCTATTATGCTTTAGGTCAGCGGCATGTTCATGAATTCTTTGACTGATAGATCGACCCGTTTCACCAATATATTTAATGATTTATTTTTTGGTTATAACTAGTCAAATTGGTATTGTTTATATTTTATTTTATTTTATATATTTCAGAGTAATTTTAATTTTAATGATTTATTTATTTTATTTTTTATTTTTTATTTTATTTTTGTACAACGGCTATATGGAACTTTTTTTTTTCTATTTAAGTCATATCCTTGATAGGATTTCGTATCTTGTCTTGATGATGAACCACACTGGCTGGTTCGAAACGCTACGACACAAAAATTCTCTATTGTGATTTTCACCCAAAGATTTGATAATTAACAATATATTAATATTTAAATTAAAATACATAATTTATTAAATTTTCATTTTTATTTGTAACGGTTTGTAACGGTCTGCGGTGGTTGTGGCGGTCTTAGAGTTTGGAATAGAACAAGTAGAGTCGTGCAGGCTACATGAGAATCCTGTAACAACGAATGCGAATATCTGTTTCGAAGAATGCGAATATCTGTTTCGAAAAATGCGAATTTAAAGGAGGAAAATCGAAGGGGCGGAGGCCATTTCATTCAAGGAGAAGACCCGCGAGGGTGGCTGCGGATCAAACACGACACGGAGAACGGAACAGTTGACAAGAGCTTAGAGTTTAAAGATTCGGTAGACGACAAGCTACACATTTTGAGGGGCGTAGAATTTTCGTAAAATTGTTAATGTGTGTTGAGTTGGTGGTGGAAATCGTACAGAGAAAGCAGAGGTTGTTATTCAAGAAATGTGAACATTTCGTTATTACAAGACAGCTCCTTAAGAAAGACCACCCACTCATAAAGATGGCGATGTTGATTATTACGGTCACTGACAGAAACGCATAACCACAACCCCACGAGTGGACTTTCATGGCGTGTATAACTTCAAAAGATATCATTTAACAAATGTATAACTTTTGTATCATCCACAAATGTTTCAACAATTTTATCGTTATATAAATTTATTTTATATTTAATTATGTTAATTACATCAAAATGTTCATGAGGTTATTTAGGGTGTTATTGGTTGTATTTCGTTTCAATTTTTTTCAGAAAGAAAAAAACTGCCGTTATATTAATATTAATAACAGTATATCATTCTTCTATTACATTCTCGACTGTGAACAGTGAGAAATTTTAATAGCAATGCCATAGTCTAAGAGAAAATTTTCTAGGTAAGAAAAGGTTCAATCTAACTATGACATATTACATCTAGAGGCTTTAAACCAAACCATCCACATTTCTAGATTTTGGTCTGTCGGAATATCATCCTCCCCAACTATACTTGATAATTGTCGAGGCACATAATACCTGACACTTCTATGTAAGCCATGTTTTATATACCTGGACCTGTCACCACTTAAGTACTCAAGCGCTTGTCCGATTAGGATACTTGTAAATCAGGCTCGCTTGCTTGTTGTTCATAATGTATAAGTATCAATTAGGCTCGCTTGCTTGCTGTTCATAATTATAATTGTCATTATCTCAGGCAGCTCATGTGAAAATCGTGTTTATAGATTAATCAGGCTCGCTTGTTTACTCTTCCATCATTAGCCGTTATACTGTCTCACTTCTATTTCAATTGACAGAAAAATATAATCATTTACAGGCTCGTGTCCCATTTAGTGAGGAGACAGTCAACTAAGACCAGTTGATTAGCAGAATATTAAATCATAACATTTAATCAGTGAGCAGGCTCGCTTGAGTTGATCCCATCTGTTTGTAACTTCGTTATATTGAAGTGTACATATACAAAATTGTGATCCAGATATTATACTTGCTCGCTTGATGATGCATCTCATAGAGGTTATAGTGTATCATTCTGCATAAGATAAAATACAAAAACTGATACCAAAAAACAAAAAGATAGGGTGGACAAAGTAAAACTGCCTTCATGGTATGTCTATGTCCTTGGACCAGACATAGACATTTTCTCGAAAGTGTTCCATCCTGATGATGCCCTCTCCCATACTGAGTCCCTTCTTTGATAAATGATCAACTCTGGAGTTTAATTCCCTGTATATGTGATGTAGAGGAGGGTGCTTCAATTTGGTCCATAGATCCTTAGTCCTCGCAATCCATCCTCAAGCAGTGGAAGCCGATAGGGAAAAGTTGTCATTTATCACCCCAATAATTATATTAGAGTCACCATATATACCAGATATCTCAATTCGAAGATTGTATGCTGTATATAAACCGCTCCAAAGGGCCAATAGCTTAGCCAATGTGCTGGTTCCACGTCCCGCATTCCAGCATATGTGATATCTATCAGTATTTGATGTATTAATCCATGCCCCGCACCCCAATGTTCCATTCTGACAAGCCCCATCAAAAAATATTGCAGGCACTATGATGCATTGAGGTCTCAGCCTGATAGACTTATCCACAGTTGGATTGCAAGGAATCTCTCGGTGATAGATCCATTTCATTATGGCTCCATGAATGGCTTGAATTGAAAAAACTCCATTATCGAAAATGATTCTGTTGCAGAATTTCCATATTTCCCAGATTATGAAGAATGGTAATGACTGAAATTTGTTCCGGATTTTGTCCCATCTATTAGCTCCATCCATAAAATCATTGGGAATCCCAGGAGAGTCCATAAAGTGTGGAGTGAAAAGCTTCCATACCTGAATAGCCATAGGGCATGTAAAAAATAGATGATTTATTGACTCTTCATGATTCCTACAAAGGACACACCAACCCGGTCCCTGAAAGCCACTATGAATAAGTGAATCCCAGGTAAGTATTCTCTTTTTCCAGACCAACCATCCAAACAACAATATTTTTGTTGGAATGTGTCGGTGCCAGAATGGCCAGAACTCAGAGGATGCTTCATGTGTACCCAGCATAAGCAATGATATGTATGTTTCCTTTACAATCAGCATTCCACATTTTTGGCCACTGTTCCATGTTATCTTGTCACCCCTAGCATCATAACAGAGGCTTGTCGCTTTGATTATATGAACATATGCAGTCTAGGCTTGTGCATCCTCACCACTTAGTCCCAACATATCAACGTCTTTCATTACCGGAACTCCTATAGACCAATAGTGTATGGTATGGCTGAGAAAAAATATGCCTCTTCGCGCCAATTTTAGAGTCATCCTCTGATCTGGTATTGCATTCTTGTCCATGCCACATATTCAATCCCTTCCAATGATGATATCCAGTTCATTTCCAAACAACCATATGAGCATGTCTGCAAAGAAATTAAAAAAAATTTGGAAGCCCTTCCATATGGCCGAGGCGAACCTGGGCAATCTTCGTTGTCTGATGTATAAAAGATATAAGGGATCATTATCCAGATATTTGGTGTATACAATATTGTTCCATATTCTTTCACCTTTAATTGCACGCCACAACGATTTTGCCAATATTGCAGAATTAAAATACCGGATATTGAGTATGCCCCAACCCCCCATCTTTTTGGGCATGCATAACTTCTGGAAGCTCATCAGATGAATTTTAGATTTGTGCTCCGTGCCCCCCCAGAGGAAGTTTGACATAATTTGGTTAATCTGGTCCACCGTCTTTTCTGGTAAGTAATATAAATGGCCCCAGTATACCACATATTGAGCAAGGATTGATTGTATCAACACCAATCTACCACCCAATGACAACCAACGATGTGACCATTTGTGGATCTTAGCTTTTATCTTCTCAATAAGCCAGTACCAGTCTTTTATCCCATATGCACAAGTTTTGATTTGGAAACCCAGGTATAATAAGCCTGCAACCGCCCGCTTAACATTTATGCCCATAAACTCGACAATGAACCAGATCTCATGTTCATCCCCAATATCAAATATAATAAAGGATTTACCCTTATTAATACATAGACCAGAAGCTTTTCTGAACCGGATCAGTATATAATGAATGTAAAAACAATGGTTCCTATTGATCTAGCAGAATATAAGTAGATCATCAACAAAAATGGAGTGTGTGATACATACCTCTGTGGAGAAAGAAAATCCGGATATATATCTTGAGCTTAACGCCATCCTCATGATTCTGTTGAATCCATCCATGATGAGGATAAATATCAGAGGCGATAGCGCACAACCTTGTCTGATCCCCCTTTGGGCCTTGAAAATTTTTGTTGGGCGCCCATTTATAAGGACAGCATATGTCACCGAGGAAATGCAAGCCATAATCCACCTTATAGATTGTACAGGGAGACCAATTTTGAGTAGTACCAATCTAATGTGAGACCACTCAACTGTGTCATACGCTTTGAACAAGTCAATTTTTAGAATGGCTGCTTCCTTTTTTCCAGTATGCATAGAATGCATGACTTCCTGCGCTATAGCAACGGCATCATGTATTGATCTGCCTTTGAGAAACCCATACTGCTCCTTGCATATGTGTCTTGACAATGTTTCTTTCATTTTGTTGGCAATGATCTTTGAAGAGATCTTATATAAAATATTGCACAAGGCGATAGGCCTGAAATCATTAAACTGCCTGGGCTCGGAGGTCTTTGGTATGAGAGCCAAGAACATGGAGTTTAAATTAGTCGGCATGATTCCCATAACCCTGCCATTTTCAATCATCTGGGTGATCTCCCCGGCCATTTCCTCAAAGAAGTGTAAGAAAAATTCCACAGGCCAACCATCCGGGCCTAGACACTTATCCCGTGCAAATGATTTGAGTATTTGTTCTACCTCTTCCTTGGTGACCGTGGCATTTAATCTCTGAATAGCCTCTTCATCAAACATCCTCAGGTAATGTTGTATAACCCATTCTTAGCAATCCGCCGAGATATTGACGTCTGCTTGATAAATATTCATGTAGTGAGCATATGCTTCCTGCATAATCTCCTCATTTCAATAAACAACCCCACCATCCAGTTTTTGAATATTCCATATAGAGTTTATGCTCCTTCTCTCATTTGCAGCTCTATGAAAGAACTTGGTGTTCAAGTCTCCCTCCTTTAACCATGTAATTCGACTCTTGAGCTTCCACGTGATTTCTTCAACCTTCAAGATCTCCCTTCGCCGTATATGCAGTTGTTCAATATTCTTGTGGGCCTATTCATCGAGTGTACCATCTTCAAATTTGGTATATATCATATTGAGAGCGCGGGATATCTCATGATATTCCTCCCGAATCCTTTGTTATTTCCTAATCTCCCATGCGTTGGTAAATAGTTTTCTTTGATGCAGCTTTATTGTAATAATATCATTGTATTCACTCTCACTCTCTAATAAAAAAAAAAATTAATTCTATACCTGCTTATAAACCCAATAACAAGTTCAACTTAAACCAATAATCTGTCTTAAACAATCGCAATTCTACACATCTTACATTATCAACCTTTTCCTTAAATCCACTTCAGAAGCAATTCTACAAAGTAGGTGTACGACGGGAATATTGGTCAACATTTCCGTTGGTTGTCAATGTCTTATCGCAATATCAACCTCTGCTATTCTTTTTCCCCCAAAACTTTTGATTTGTTCTCTCAAAACTTTATACTTGCTCTATAGATGTTCTTCTTTCTTTCTTTTTAGGTTAATTCTTCCGCTGCCTCTTTGCAAAAGTAGCAATGTGTTTCGTCAAGATTTGAGATCCTCCTGCAATCGCAACCCTTTATTCCTTTGTCCAAAACTTTAGATATTTTTCCTCAAAGGTTTTATTTAATTTGTAATTTTATATTTATTTAAGAATTATTTTTTCATGAATTCAAGTTTTACCTCGTTCAACATTTTAAGAATTAATTCTTAAAAATTCAAGGTTCTCCTTACAAAAGAAGCAATGTGCTACTTCAAGATCTGAAATTCTCTTTACAAGAAAAGCAATGTGTTTTTTTTTTAATAAAATATTTTTCAATATATTTTTTCATTAATTCAAGTTTTCCTGGTTCAACATTTTAAGAATTAATTCTTCAAAATTCAAGATTCTCCTTACAAAAGAAGCAATGTGCTACTTCAAGATTTGAAATTCTCTTTGCAAGAAAAGCAATGTGTTTTTTTTAATAAAATAATTTTTAATAAAAAAGAAGAATTATTTTTTCATTAATTCAAGTTTTTCCTGGTTCAACATTTTAAGAATTAATTCTTCAGAATTCAAGATTATCCTTACAAAAGAAGCAATGTGCTACTCCAAGATCTGAAATTCTCTTTGCAAGAGAAGCAATGTGTTTTTTTTTTATAAAATATTTTTCAATAAAAAAATTCTTCTTGTTACATCTTTTGAGATGTTTTTTTGAGAAAAAAAAATGTTTTGATTTATACACTTTTTTTTTTTTTTAAACAATAAAATTTTAAAGATTGAATCATTTTTAAAATTTATAGTTATGTTTTTTTTTAAGTAATTTTATCTACATTCTATCAATAATTACATATCCACAATCTTGGGTGTCAAATGGACTCTTTGTTTTCAAAGTTGACATGCCCTACTCAAGAGGCAAATCAATGTTTAATGGTAGAGAATTGAGTTCCATGATAAAGAGACTTTAACCATGAGCTTGCTTAGAGGGGGAGATCATTCTAGACCACCAAACTACAAGCCTAAACCATTTCAAAAGGGACCAACAAACATTGACAAAATTTGATGTGATGTAGAATTAACAACATAAGAAGTAGATAAACAAAAGGGAAAAGAAGACCAATACTGTTCCCCATTCTAGACCACCAAACTACAAGCCTAAACCATTTCAAAAGTGACCAACAAACATTAAAAAAAATTGATGTGATATAGAGTTAACAACATAAGAAGTAGATAAACAAAAGGGAAAAGAAGACCAATATTGAGTCGTTAAGGGGCAACTTCCTTGGGGACATCCTCCGAGAGAGAGATGTGATCTTCCTTGGACGAGACAAGGAGAAACCTATCAAATACCCTTGTGTTTTTTCACCAACCAAGTGAGAAGTTTTGTGTTGAAACTATTCTCTCTCTCTAGAAAATCGACACGTTCCATCAAACCTTACTGTGCCTCTGCATAGTTGATGGCTTGGGCCACCATAGTTGTGGTATGCCACTATAATTGTTTTTTTTCTTTTTCTGGAGCTTAGTATCGTAGGAAATAGAGGAAATTCTTACACCTAGGTCTTGCATATAGATTAAAACTTCATTGTTTTTTTAGAATGTATTTCAGATTAATCACATCATTAGTTGTTGGTCAATGTTTCGAACCATCTAATGTGGTTCATCCTCAGGAAAAAGGTGAAACATGAGTTCACAACCTCACTATCGAGTTTCTCACAATGCATGAACTGACAAAACTCTCTATTTGGATGCTCTAGTTTTTTTATTCCCTATTTTCGCTAATATGTAGTAGTTGTATACAAGTCCATGGCTACTTTGGCTACATCTTGTTCAACCCTGACGGCTTGAGTGGATGGTGCCTTACTTTTGTGGCCCTTCCAACCCATTCTCCATAGTGTTTGAGACAAGGTGCAGTAGGGGTGATGTAGGGGATGATATATTGACTCGAGTGGTGAATTAGGGGGATGAGAGTGATGCTTAGAAATATGAATGGGGTCATCTGAGATGGTGTAGGTGGTTATAAGTCAGGGAAAGAGTAGCAGAGGGAGGAAAGGATAATGCCATTAGATGAATGGTAGTAGCCATGCCCTTATGAGGGCCCTTAACCACTGAGGAAAAAGACCAAATGAATGAATTTATGGGGGTGTATTTCTTGGAGCCATGAATGTAACGATCAAAGAATAAAATGACTGCATGACGATGTTCTTACATCAAGAAAAAATTCCAATATAGTGAGGAGCAAGCGAAGGGGCAAAGAGGGAGTGGTCCACGTAACATGCACCATTATAATACCTGCTGAGGGGGAGTGTGGCATGATGTTCACCATGTAGAAAATATATCAACATGATTCAATCTGATATTGTAATGTACTAAAACAAAATACTGAATCCTTCTACAACTTGCGGAAACAAAACACGATGCACAATCACATAAAAGTAAGAGAAAGAAATAATCGATCGCACAACACAAGTATAATGTATAAAGTCTAGACCATGAAACAATACAATGTTTTTCTCTCACTAAGAAACTTCTACACTCTGCTGACTGTCTCACTCTGATCCTGCTCGAATTTGGCACACAATATAAGCAAAACCGGTCTAGTATTTAACCTTTTTCTTGCCTCTGTCTCACCTGCCTTCCTTATGTATTCTTGGGCTAATTGATCCCCTATTAATTAGGAAAATCCCAATTAATGATTTCTCAATGCCTTCAAGCCTTCTTGATGACCTCATGCATGACTTGTACAATTTTCTAATTATACAACTGATAGTTATCCTCCCTTTAGCCTCAGGCTCAACTGGGCCTTCATTATAATTGACATGTGACAACTATTTATATCGAATTATCAGTTAATTGATTGATCACCACCTGTGAATTAAATCATATTTAATTCACTAGACCTATCACTAGCTCATCTCTCAGTTAGAACTAGCTAAACTGATTTTAACTCAATTAATTATGGTAGATAATTAATTGATTTAACTAATTGCAACTCACAAATCATTGTAACTAGACCCCCTAAAATCATGGAAGAAATCTACATGCCTCCTCTCTGAACCTCAACTCGAATTTCCTAAGATAACTCAGTCTTCCTGACTTAGTTAACTCATACAAGCTATCATGAGATGAAATTGAAATTTTTCTTCCAATTTAATTAAGGGGAAATTAAATCAGAAGCCCCCCTATGGTGCCATTTCTGGGTGCCATTTTCTGGGCTACATTTCTGGATTCTATGTTCAATGTTTCTTGTTTCCAATTTCAACACTCCCTCTCAAAAAGAAAAGAATTCAATCTATGCCAATCCGATACCTTTGGAATTTTTTGCATGCAACACTTCTCTAGTATTTTTTGCTGCTGCAACTCCTAAAACTAAATAGCCTCCAAAAAAAATTAATTAGTATGATGCATTTGTCATCATAGTTTCTGACTGATACCGGTTACTGCCTTGTCTACTGAAAACTCTGCACTGCTACTGACTCTGCATCTATGCCTTTTGCATCGCAACCAACTTTGATCTACACTCCATTATCTGAAATTTGTCACTTTGATTTTTGTCTTTCTAACATCTGACTGCATCAATCCTATAGATCCTTCCTGCTACTGTGTACTGTGCCCCCCCCCCCCCCCCCTGTAAACAAGTCTGATCCATGAGACAAGCCATCTCAATGGATCCTGCCCAAATTTATTCTCTTGGGATTATTTCTTCACATCACCCCACCTCTCACCTGGAGGTATGGCTGCATGTGGTCCCTCTGCCCATTTGGCTCAAAATTTCCCCCTCGTTGAGGTCTCTTCTTGAGTGGACACCTCCACTCGGTCTCTTCTCTATTTCTCAAATTGTAGTTGCTCCAAAACCTTCTAATACTGCTTATGAGGCTCAAATTTAAGAGGTAATTTATGCTCCCTCTCAAGCACCAACCCACTAACCTATGCTTTTCTCCTCAAATATTTGCATGCATATTCAACTTCGAGAGCATACAGGTTCTTGAATCGTACACCGATTTGTTTAACCCGTCCCATGGCATTTTGTCTAAGGAAAACCTTTCCTTTTCTATATATGACATCATAATCATGGTCTTCCAATACCACTACAGAGATAAGATTCTTATTTAGTCCTGGAACATACAAAACATTAATCAGTATGAGAGGGGAGCCAGACTCCCTCTAAAAGGTAAATTTATCGATGTTGGTCTCACTATACTTCCCGTCATCTCCAAACTCTATGTTCTGTTTTAGGTTCTTCTCCTCCAAGTCACTGAAGAGATCTCTATTACCCATCATATGGAATGAGGCACCATTGTCTAGATACCACATGCCTCCCATTACAGTTTTGGCCATGCATGCAATGAGAATAAAATCAAGCTCAAATTGTGAAACTAGCGCTTCACTTGCTGCTGGAACTGTAGGATCCTTCTTGCTTTCCATCTGTGGATATTTCAAGGAACAGTGCATGTGCTCGTGACAATGAAAACACTTGACCTTGGACATGTCTCTCTTCCCATCTTCCTCTTGGGACTTCTTTCCCTTGAATTTCTTTCCTTTTATGACCAATGAAAAATATTCTTCTTTGTATGTGTCGAACTTCCTGTCTCTAGTGCTCCACCTTATCTCTTCATGTACGAAGTCGGACCACAACGTACATGAAAATGAACGAAACAATATAGCTACATAAAATAAATCCACAAGATAACAAAAAAAACACACATTAATAGCATATGCATATATGCACATCGATTTGCGTAAAACTCTCCTATAAGAATGAGATTTAGAATCACAAAACAAATGAACCACAATATGCCTTATACAAATATCGTAAAATATATCGTTGTTTTAGGAGACAAATTTTTTGCATGATTCTTACAGTAACGAACAAAACACACAATACTCAAAACAACACTCTTGACTATTGATTTTGATGAATTTGGGAAAAACCATTCGTACAACTAATCAAATATGTGTTGGTAAGATGGATGTCAAAAAATGCATGATGAACACTTTTCAAATGTAACTACGGACATGTTACTTGTAAAATTATGTTACAAAAGCTTCATAAAACATAAACCTTTTGATTTTTGGTTTGCACCAGATAACAAGTGTGCGTAAGAAAATATGCAATCTTTCTGTTACAAAGTTCTGCACCTTCCCATGCACTCTCCCTCCACACACTTCTCTCACACACCTTCCTTTCACACAACACTGATTTTTAAATGATCGAGGTCACATAATATTAATCACTCTGCAAAATGTATCAATGCAAGAATCTATGCAAAGTATGTAAACTCATCGATTGCGTATGGGTTCACACCTAGAAACAATTTTCACTAGTATTGTGATTCTCTGATACCATGTAGCTTTTATTTTCTTCGTCCAATTAAAACTCCCCAATTCCCACCATTTTTTCCTCGAGATCAGAAATCAAATCAAGCCTATGGCAGGAATCACATAATTCACTTTTTACAAAGTACCCATCTCCTTCGATATCACGTTCAATGCACTCGACATATTACTTATATCTTTGCACTAATAATTGTAGTCAACAAAATGCGACAGTGCAATCGAAATTTTTATTGTACGAAATTTTGCGTTGCCTTCCCTTTCCTTCACACATATATTTTTTTGCACCATTGCACTTTGCACATGTGTCTACCCAACTATGTGTTTTTGAATTGTAGCAGGATGTGAATATTTTTTTGATACAGTCTATGAAATGCAGAGGTGTAAGTTCATACACTGTACTAAACATAGCTAATAGTTATGCATTAAAAGGAAACTTTATCATGTTTATTAATCACTCATGTATTATATTATGTATTACAGTAAGTATTATACTATATGTCACTTGTTTGTTTATATTATAGTAATTGTTTTGCTCTTTCCTAGTTGGTATCATTTGATTTTGTGATGGGTATAGAACTGCAAATAGCATAACTAGGAAACAAACTTCCCTACATGAATTCGCCAAGCTGGATATTATTAAAAAAAACTCAAATTGCGATGCAATTCAATCAAACTGACATTTTTTGCAGTTTGAGAATGCAGAGGAAGCTTTCATTATGTTTCCATCATACCTCCGCCAACCTATAATCCGACCACTCCAAGGCTACGTAGCCATAACTGCCACTCTTCCGCTCACTATAATTATAAATGTAAGCGATTTTAAGTTACTGCATTCATGGGAAAGGCAACACAATGATGGATTTATGACACATCCCTAAATAGATTGTCTATCACAGATAGAGACACTGCCATCTATATTTTTTACCATCCCAATGCCTTAAATGCAATATTGATGGCGTACAACAAATTTCTTCAACTAAAATCTTAAGAAAGAGTTAGGGTGACAATAAACAATGTAATGGGAACCACATGAAAATATGAAGGAATTACGATCATTGTTATTGTAATGACGATTGAATTGAAAGAAAGCAACCAATATTATCCCTTAATCATATTTTTGCAATAGAAAATAGCACATGGACCACCATTTCGACCCATTGAGTATCAAGATGATATGATTGAAGGAGGATAATGGTAGCAAGAATTTCTATCAATGTTAAAGATGGCACATGTATGCCATCCTTTTAAACTGAATTGAAAAATATTTTACACATGTTCCACACAAAAGTGTAGCAATCTGGATGGGCAAGTAGTAATGATGAAGCCAATGTAAGGATCATCTATGGGAAAGAGAAAATGTTGCAAGTCTGTGAGAGTTATACAACACTAACCAAGGGAAGGAAGCTAGTAGAAGAACTGATAGAGAAAAATTCAGTATATGAGAGTTCAACAAAGTAGAAAAATCCATGATTGTGACAATAAGAGAAGCACAAGAATGGAATGAGGGATAGATAAAGCTATGATATTAATACAGAGAGAAGTTAAATGAATGGAGACAACGAAGAGTGTGCAGTGAGGAAAATCTTATATTGTTTGTTGATCTAGTACGATGCAGTTATGGAAGAATAATTGACATCGAGAGAGCCAAAGATGGCAAAAGGGAAATAGGGAAATTCAACTATCATTGGTGGCCTAATCACGCCAGGTGGCCCGGAAAAGAAATGGCCTCTTCTGGTCAGGAATATGGTTTATAGGACAAGTCACAGCAGCACAAATTAACCTAACTTGAGAGGGATTATGGGAGAGCCCTATGATTATGGGACGACCTTTTTGATCCAGGGTCATCAGCTACCAGATTTACCCATGATATTTTACTTCTGTGATGTTGTTATAATTGCATTTTAAAAGAGCATAAAATAACACATGTGCATGCTTAAGAAAATGGAAACAAGACAACCATCAACATAAAACACATGAGATGTTGATGATGGAAGTTCACCCAGTGTGGGCTACGTCTCCAGGCCCAATGTCAAAATGGGGTAGGCAGCTTCATATAGTGCTGTAAATGGGAAGATTTACATGGATGATTTTATTCATCAGTAATTTTTTCCTTTTTATAGATGACTAAATGCTTATCCTAGATTTCTAGAAACAAAATTCATGAATATTGTGAGTTCTAGAAATTTCACTGCTTTCATTATCCTTATAAAAAAAATTCCACTATTTTACTACTTTATCAAGTCATGGCCAGCCTATCACTCTCAAAAGACCCATCATGGGCTTATGCTACTCATTTTTGTCCCATTTTTACACTCATTACCTCAGTACTCTTTTCTGCCTACCTATAACCCTTCTACTTCCACCTCATATTTCCAAGTGGCCTAACCTTTTCCCCTATTCACTAAGTGCCTCAAGAATTGGTGGTCTCAAGCTACCTCTCTAGGCTCTTTAGATAAATTAAAATTAGTAATTTTTGGTCTGAAATGCATAAATTTTGTCATAAGCTCTGTTTTACACCTAAAGACCCCAAGTCAAGTTTTTAGCCAAAGACTAGCACAAAGAGCCTCCCACTAGGTCATTTAGGGTTTCATAGGTTATAGGATTGTTTTGGTGTTTTGAATCGCTACTTTACATGTGCCAAGAAGATGAAATCAAATGGAAAGGAGGGTCAGCACTTGATTGTCCAAAATAGATCAAAAATCCTCAAGAAAGGCCTCGGTCAAGATAGCATTTTGCAATGGTATAACTGTGCTTCTTAAACATTTCTACAGGAATGATTGAGATAGCTATCAGAAGAAAAATGGGTAAGTTAAGGACAGATCCTCACTAAAGGACATCCACAACAAAGAAAAGGAAGCAGACCTATGTTTAAAGAGTATCAGGGTGAGGGAGGTCAAGGTTTTCAAGTGCAGACCATTACCTTCAAAGGGTCAAAGGAATAAAAGCATGGTTTTGGGTAAAAAACTAACATAACCATAAGTTTATTGTTGAGTAACTGAGTAGTCCAAATCCAAGAATGACAAAGGGCACCAAAAACATCTATGTCATGGCACCTGCTACAAATCAGAAGTGGCCAAGAGGAGACATAACAGGTATAATTTATAATCTCCGTCACAATGGATACATCACTGTCAAAATCAGTAAGAGGGTAAGAAAAACATGTTTTTAGATTCATTAACACTTAGGAATCCTAAAAAGGGGATAAAAACATGTTTTCAGTTTATCAGTGCCAGCAGAAATAGGTTTTTTATAGTACCAAGACCCTCAAAGGTTAAAAGGGACCTTTTTCATCTCTCCAGTAAGTCATCACCAAAAGAAGAAAAATCACTTTGAAAAGTTTTCAAATCACTTGCAAAAGGTCAAAAGGATGTCATTCAAATGAAAAAAGAGATTGAAAAACATTACAAAGTGGGTTTAGGAAAAAATAAATTTGCATTCCCAAGGCCATAAAAGTCAAATTCATTTTAACACTTGACTCATTGTGCATTTGCTATTTACAAGAAGAGCAAGAAAACCCTGTTGGAGAAATTTATAAGTTTTTAGACAGTTTCTGGGCCAAGTCCCTGGTGCTACATGAATAGCCTGGCTCTACGTTCACAGACTCTGGCGTTGCGCGAATAGCCTAGCTCTGCGCTCACAGACTCTGGCGTTGCGCGAATAGGAGTCTTCAAGGTGCAGTTTTACACTGCGCTATGCATACACCGGGTGGCGTTGTGCTCAGAGGGTGGCGCTACACGCAAGTGAAACAACACGCCCAGGACCCGACTCTGCCCGGCGCTGCGCTCAGACAGAGGCCCGACCCACCTAACACTGCACACAAAAGGCGACCCGACAGTGCAGGCAGGGCGCTGTGCTCAGACAAAAACCCTCCAAACTGCAAAAAATGTGCCAAGGGTTCAAAAGGAGGTCCTCCAAACTGGTTTCAAAACCTTGCAAGTAGGCTAAAGAGGTAGGTGGCCTTGTTCTAATCATCCCCCAAGTGTTTTTGTGTTTTGATAATTAAAGGGAAGCTATCAAACCCTAGTACCAAAACAAACCCTAAGTCTTCATAACTACCACTCTCCTCTAACCTCCAAACCATTTTCAGTGAAGGGGAGTAAATTAGGGTCGTTGCATTTCATGTAAAAGCCTTCATCAACCTCAAAGGCACTCAGTCACATACCTTGCCTCCATATCACTCATTTTCAAAGCTACCCACCATCATTTCCATTTCACTCCTCTTGCCCAAGTTTGCCCACCATCAGCCCTAATCACCATGTCAAGGGCAGAAGATAGTGGCAGTAGTGACAGAGGCCAAAACACAAAGGAGGGAAAGTAAACAGATTTGAACCCCAGAGAACAGTGGATATCACCTCATCTCCCATGATCCTCTCATGTTTGCAGAATGTAGGGTGTTTCCAATTTTGTGAGAGAGTCAAACAAGTGCAAAGCCACCCAGAGCTTACAAGGCTTTTCATTCTTAACTTGCACAACAAACAATCAAGCCTTGCAGGAGTGGAATTTGAACTATCAATAGATACCATCTCTAATGCCATAGGCATATCTACTGTTGGTGAAAAGTGGTTTAAGAAAGCCAAATTGGACAAAAAATATTATGAGCCATTTGTCAAGACTAGGTACAGAGAAGGCTAAAAGGAAATTTTTCCTTTCTCACACCTCAAACAAAGATTTGCACTCTTAATGAAAGTCATTATGAAGTAATTTTCCTGTGAGGGTAGATACGCCAGGCTTTACTCTTACCATGTTAGACTCCTCATGCATTTAACAAGGGTCAAGATGCTCAACTTGCCCTACTACCTCTATAGAAGTATGGACAAAATGTCTTCTGTTGTCCGGAGAAGGAGTCCTTCCCAAAAAATGCAGAGCTTATTTCACCATTCCTTGATCAAGATGGTGGTATTACATCCGTTGGAACAACAGGGTATACCTTGGGAGGTATTCATAGCACATGAAGTCTTCACAATCCCACAGCTCCCTCATCAACCTAGCTTGCCCTCATCATCTACACAAGTGCCCTCACCTCAAGAAAACCTCCATTCTTCCCCTTCTCTTGATGCATCAAATGAAGAAGAGACGGATGATGAGGAAGAAGAAGAAAATGATGAGGAGGAAGAGGGAAATGATGAAGTAGGGACAGAAATTGATGAAGAGGAAGAGGAAGGAAAAGATAATGAAGAAAATGATAGTGAGCATGACAATGATGAAGGTGAAAACAGTGAGCATGACATTGAGCTAAACAGTGACAAAATGGAAGAGGATGATAAAGAAGATGAGGAGGTTGAAAGTGGAAATGAAATGAGCATTGATGAAGAGGATATCAACAATAAAACATAGGATACAAAGGCGGAAATGAAGAGGAAAGTGAGGAGGCAGAGATAGAAAATAATGATGAAGAAATGATAGATAATGAAGACATGAAAGAAGATGACAATGAAAAAGAGGATGACAGTAAGGAAGATGTAAAAATTTAAGGCAACAATGACCAAAATGAAGCCAGCCTTAGTTATGAGAAGGACAACAAAGAAGACAATAGTCATGACAACCATGATAGCTGTCATGACAGTCATGACAACAATCAGCCCCTCAGTGATGATGAAAATGATGACAGTGCAAAAGATAAGGAAGAAAGCAGTCCTGGTGATGAACAAAATGAAAGTGAGGAAAATGGAGAGGGTGATAGTCCTAATGAGGATTAGAGCCATGAAAAAGACACCAGCAAGCCCACAATCATACCTCTTTCACTCACATATCAAAGAGGGCCAAGGCTAGTGTTTGCTGACTCCAAGAGGCAAGGGACCATGCCATCTACCTCAGCTCAGCCACTAGACAAGGGCAAACAAAAGGAAGAAGAAGAAGTGGATCATGAGGTAGAAATGGATTTTGAAATCATTCAGGTGGACAGTGATGAGGAGGAGGCAAGGATCTCAAACTCGCTCATCCAAAAAAAAAAATTCACTCATTGAAGACCTCCAAGCCAATCTGAATAGATCCAAAAGTGTGATTGATACCCTTGACTTGGAAAACAGGCAGCTAGGAGAAAGAATTGCTATCTATGAGGCTAGAGCCATCAAGGACCAGAAAGAAGCCCAAAAGGCACAGGTAAAACTGGAAGAGTACATGGGCACTTATGAAGAGAGTGAAGATGAGGAAGGTCAATCTAGGAGGAGGACTAGAACCATGGGGTTAAAGAAGGCATTGGAAAAGAAAAAAGAGCAAGAAGCAGCCCTAACAGAACAAATCCCCCTAGATGAACTGTTGGCCATGGAGATAGCATAGGATCGGGAACCTTGGTTGGAAAGAGCCAACATGCACTTGCAGGCTAAATTGGATAAGGCTAACAAGAATCTTTACCTCCAAAGAAGAATGACTAAGCATTATGCTCGAAGAAACCAAGTTGCCAGAGCCAAACTGAAAAGGCCCAAGTCAAGATCCAGGTGGTAAAATAAGGAAAATACCAAGCTAGACTTGGAATTTTGGCACAGTCTTCTCTACAGGTCTATCAAACCCCATGAGGGAGACATCCACCAATTTTGAAGAAATTTGGAAAAGTTTTTGTTTTTTGAGAATTTGGAGGCCTATAAGTGCAGCGCCACTGGCGCTATGCTTTTCCCTCAGGCATCCTCAGAGGGAAAACTCCACATTTTTGGATTTCTCATGAATATCACACTATTCTCACCAAATTTTAGAGAAATTGGAGCATTTTTTACACCTAAAAAGGTCAAAAAACACCTCATTTTTCACCTTTCTGCCTCCTTCTCAGGCCTGGCACTGCGCACAGAGCAGTCTTGGTTATTTGAAATTTTGAACTAGTTATACGTTCTCAATCAGAAAACCAAAGTTATATCTGGAACGAGCACACAACAATATTTCCAACGAGCCATCACGGAGCAAAATCCAACATCGGGAAGAACCCCAAAACTTGGATGCAACATGACCTATTTTTTTCCTAAGGTGGCGCTACGCTTATGGACAACACTGTGTGTTTTGGGCCAAAAGTCAAAAAAACACACTCATTTATTTAAAAATCATATTTTAGTGTTTTTTAAGGCAAATCACTCTAGAATTAGGTGCTAGAAGTTATTTTGGCATTTATTTCATGGGATATTTTGTGCCTTGGGCCTTGCATGGTCTCTTGGGAATTTATGACATTTATAAATGATTTTGACATTTTCCAACCCTATCTAGGGTTTTTTCCCTCCTTTTATAAGATAAATAGAGCATGAGGGTTTCATTTTAAATGTTGGCATTTGATGAGCTTTGAGAGCAATACATGGTTTTTATGAGTTTGAAGAAGAAATTGATGTTGTGGAGTTTCTGAATGGATTGCTTTGCTTGATGATGAAGGAGGCTAGCTTGCAGGATCCCTGAGATTGGTTATTGGTGAAGTGCTTTTCTTTCATGTTATTGTTTTCTCATGTTTTCATTATGTTTCCATCCTTCTATTTTGCAGTAGAACAGAAGAGTATAGGCTAAGAAATGTTGTTGGAGGCACCTTAGTCCTTCCTGATGTCTATTGTCTTTATGTTTTCTTCTGCTGGGTTTGTTTAAGGAATTCTTAGCTGCTCCTTAGATCTACCTATGCTTGTTTTTTCCATGAATGGTTCAATATAGTAGTTTTCAAATATGTTTTATGGTTAGCCCTGCCTATTTGATGCTATTTAAACTCTGTTTTGGAATCTCTCTTTGAAGTATTACTTGTTAGGTTTTAGCCATAGAGGCCATGCTTTGATCATGCCCTTTGTCCATGCTTAATAAGTTGCCTTAAATTTCTTTGTAGCTTGATCATTGATGTTTAGGTATTCCCTCTTCATTTATTAAAGTTATTTTTTATCTTGAATGTTTTCTAACCTTGAAGGTGAAATCACTAGAAGTTAAATGAGTTTCTCACCTTCTATATTTCATTGGAATGTTTGTCTTGAATGCTTATTTTCCTAATTTGAATCAAAGAGTTACTGGTTTTCCCTGTCTATTGATTACTTCTTCATGCTTATGTATTTAAGACTATCTTGTTTAAAATTATTTGTTTAGGATTCTTCACTGCCCTTACACACCTACTATGCTCACAAACTTATTTTTCATTTCACTTCACACATACCTTAAAGATCCATTTGACCATGCTATATTTTCCCTGTTATGCATCTTGTTTCATTGTTGAGATATCTATGAATTTCAAGACTCCATAGCCCAATGATTTGAAGACCTATCACTCCATCTATTCTACTTAACCATCTTACCCAACCAAAACAAATAACAAACCCTACACTTAACAACTAGCCTAAAATCAAACCCTAACAACAAACAAGTTCACATCCTTTGCATACAATAGAGAGAGCTTCTCTGAGTCTAGGACGGCTAGGTCCTAGGACTCCAAAGACTGTTCTGATTTTACCCTGTGCATTTGGTCTACCAAACTGCCAAATCACGGGACCCTAACATAATGGTGATCATGGTGGGACCTTCTGAATAAATAACATCTTAGACATCCTTAAGACCTCAGAAAACCCACAAACATCCTTAGATTGGTATTCAGTTGTTGATGGTGGACAAAAAATACATCCTTAAACAGTAAACACACTCCACCTAGTGACTCCATTGGTCTTCAATAGCCCTGTTGACCCCACTAGTTCTTATAGACTCCCCTAGGAATGCATTAAGCAATCCCAATCATGTTGATGGTGGATGGAAAAGTTGAAATCTTCCACCTGCCGACTCCAAAAGTCTCAATAGACCTAAAGACTCCATTGGTATATAACTCTAGACTGGTTGAAAAGATATAGTGACCCCTTTCTGATTTACAAACATGGATCCGAGAATACAACGAAGATATGCCCCAATGAGTAGAGATCATATCCCTAGATTCCCACACAAAATGCCTCAAATAAATTGGACAAAAAACCTACCTATATTTCAAGATGAAAAATTTGATAACCCCTTGTTACATCTCATCAAATTTCATATACATGTATGGAGGTTAAAGGTTGAATGGCACGAGGACTGCCTCATGAAAATTTTTATGGGAACATTAGAGGGTGAGGCAAGGGAATGGTATGAAGGTCTAAAAACAACTAGTTTTTTTTCCTTAAAGGATCTCTACAAGGCATTCTATGAGCATTATAAAGAAAATATCCATCTCTATCATTAGCTAAAAATTGATGTGATCAATCTGAAGACCTCATACAATACCTTGTGAACATTGATGAAGATTTAGGAAATTGGCATCCTGAAGATCTATTAGAGGAGATTCACACCTTTCATACTCAAGATAGCTATCATGATAGCCAAGAAGAGTTGATTGAGGATGAAATCCATCAAGAAGTAAGAGAAGATCGACAATATCTCTCTGAAGAAGTTGAAACAAATGACAACCCATCTGCCCTTTTGTGTAAAGTACAAGAGGACATTCAGCCACAAGATCAACCTCCACAAAAGAAAGAAAACAATTGTTGCCCAACCCAAAGAAAATAGAAAATTCCTCCTCCTTTAACTAAAGAAGAGATAGATCAGATTTTAAGAGTAAAACCAGCCTCTGAACCTTTATATAAAGAAAATATTCCTGTTTGTTCCACTACTGCCTTACCTACTAAAGAAATTTCTCATAAACAAATAGAGGAACAGATTGTTGTTGAGGCTATAATACCTCCTCAAGAAGAAATTCATCCTTATGAGCAGTCACAAAAGGAAGAGAAACATCATAGTTCTATCAAGAGAAAGAGAAAGACACCTCCCCTTTTAATTAAAGAAGAAAGCAATCAGATCCTAAGCATACAACCAACATCCAAATTTTTATGTAAAGAAGATATGTCTATGTGTTCTACTACTGACCTATCTACTGATGCATTTTCTCATATAGAAACTATAGAATAGATTGATATTGATGCTAAACTACCTTCTCAAGAAGACCTGGTGCCAGAGAATGCGCCTACTCATCAGGATAATGGCACACAAACATAAATCATCTCACTCAATCAGGGCATACCAGGATTGCTTGAAGGCAGCATAACATTGCATTCTGAAGCTGCCAAATCAGATAATCATAAAGAGGGAGAAGATATTCTTTATCAAAAGGATCCCAAGGTTAGTCAAGTAAAGGAGGGAGTAATCCTAAATGAGGTTTACTTATCAAATCCTCTAGGCCAGTTATTATTCGAAGACCCCTTTGTTGTTTCCTTAGAGACCTTTAAAGAGGGAGTAAAACATGCTAGGAACAATTTGTGGTAGAGCTTAAAGAAAATTTGGGACACTACTGTTCAGAAGAAGACAAAGTGGGAGTGGCCTGCTAGCATACCTAAGAGGTGGAACAAAAATCAATCATCTAGTCACTTACTAGATTAGCTATACTGGAAAAAAGAGTTCACCTAATGAATGTACATCATATGTGAATTTAGATGAGGATAGATAGGCGCAAATAAGCTCAGCCTTTGAGCATATTTTTAGTTTTTGATTTTTTTGAAAAATTAAAATACAAAAACAGAGAAAAGGTGAAAAAAGAGGGCATATTTAAAGAAGAGGTACAGCCCCATACCCAAAAAATAGTAGTACTGAAAGTGTGCAAGTCTAAATGCCAGTACTTGTTAAAAAGAGACTCTTGTTCAATCATCTAGCCTAATCATGGTTGAACATTTTTTGAATTTGTGCTTATATGTTAGTGAAAGAGAGCTTGCCAAAACATCTAAACTTGACTTGTCAGTAGCAATAGATTAGGAAGAAAATATTTTTGGTTCCACATGCTAAAATTTTAACCAAAGAAGAGAAATATGGGAGGCTTAACAAATGATAGATCACAGCCCTCATATTTCTAGTTTTGTTTGTACAAAAATAATGTTTGTGTGCAGCTTTTCCTAATTCCACAACCCATGGTAAATCAGATTTCCTAACCCTGATTTAAACTATGTTTTCAATTTCATGTCAATAGCTTAGAGAATGAAGTCTATCAAACAACTTAATCTTGATAGTCAAATAGTCTAGGTAAAGAATAAAAGAGTTCACTAGCATAATCTGAACTCTTGAAGTGATAAGGGTACAAGTAGATAGTTTGTTTTTTCTTTCAAAAGAAAAGAATTTCAAGGGTTTTCCAGTCCAAGTGCACCCAAGGAAGAAAAAATGTTAGGCAAGTAGGTTGGGTAGGTAGAGGTGAAGTTGAGCTAATCATGTTTTTCAGATTATTGAAGTCACAACTTTAAAGAAGCATCAACAAATGAAAATAAGGAAAAATCTGCCCAATGGATGAGGCACTGGTCTTCAAAAAACCAGAGATCTGAAGTTCTGGATACCTCCTGAAAAGGAGCTGCCCTCCCCAAGTGGAACCACTGTTAGTCATCAGTAATTTTTTCCTTTTTATAGATGACTAAATGCTTATCCTAGATTTCTAGAAACAAAATTCATGAATATTGTGAGTTCTAGAAATCTCACTGCTCTCATTATCCTTAGGATAATTGTTTCACTATTTTACTACTCTATTAAGTCATGGCCAACCTATCACTCTCAAAAGACCCATGATGGGCTTATGCCACTCATTTTTGTCCCATTTTTACACTCATGACCTAAGTACTCTTTTCGGCCTACCTATAACCCTTCCACTTCCACCTCAGATTGCCAAGTGGCCTAACCTTTTCCCCTATTCACTGAGTGCCTCAAGCATTAGTGGTCTTAAGCTACCTCTCTAGGCTCTTTAGAGAAATCAAAATCAGTAGTTTTGGGTCTGTAATGCATAAAGTTTGTCATACGCTTTGTTTTACACCTAAAGACCCCAAGTCAAGTTTTCAGCCAAAGACCAGCACAAAGAGCCTCCCACTAGGTCATTTACGGTTTCATAGGTTATAGGATTGTTTTGGTGTTCCGAATCACTGCTTTACATGCGCCAAGAAGATGAAATCAAATGGAAAGGAGGGTCAACACTTGATTGTCCAAAATAGATCAAAAATCCTCAAGAAAGGCCTCCTTGGTCAAAACAACATTCTGTAAAGGTACAACTGTGCATCTCAAACATTTCTATAGGAATGATTGAGATAGCTATCAGCAGAAAATGGGTAAGGTAAGGACAAATCCTCACTAAAGGACATCCACAGCAAAGAAAAGCAAGCAGGCCTATGTTTAAAGAGTATCAGGGTGAGGGAGGTCAAGGTTTTCAAGTGCAGACCATTACCTGCAAAGGGTCAAAGGAATAAAAGTATGGTTATGGGTTATAAGGTAAAAAAATAACATAATCATAAGTTTACTATTGAGTAACTGAGTAGTCCAACTCCAAGAATGACAAAGGGTACCAAAAACATCTGTGTCATGGCACCTACTACAAATCACAAGTGGCCTAGAGGAGACATAACAGGTATAATTTATAATCTCTGTCACAATGGATTCATCACTGTCAAAATCAATAAGAGGGTAAGAAAAACATGTTTTTAGATTCACTAACACTCAGGAATGCCAAAAAGTGGATAAAAAAATGTTTTCAGTTTATCATTGCAAGAATAAACAGGTTTTTTACAGTACCAAGACCCTCAAAGGTTAAAAGGGACCTTTTTCATCTCTCCAGTAAGCCATCACCAAAAGAAGAAAAATCACTTTGAAAATTTTTCAAATCACTTGCAAAAGATCAAAAGGATGTCATTCAAATGACAAAAGAGATTGAAAAACATTACAAAGTGGGTTTAGGCAAAAATAAATTTGCATGCCTAATAAATTTGCATGCCTAAGGCCATAAAAGTCAAATTGCTTTAACACTTGACTCAATGTGCATTTGTTGATTGCAAGAAGAGCAAGAAAACTCTGCTGCAGAAATTTCTGAGTTTTTGGACAAATTCTAGGCCAAGTCACTAGCGATATGCATAGGCAGTGGCACTGCGCTACAGACCCTGGTGCTGCGCTAATACGGGTCTCCGCAGCGTAAAATTTACTCTGCGCTGCACATACACCGGGTGGTGCTATGCACTAGGTCGGGCAACACGCCCAGACCCGACCGCCCAAAGGTCGCTAGACATAGGCTCGAACCGTCTAGCGCCGCACACAAGGCAACCCGACAAGCAGGGGCAGTGGCGCTCGCGCCGTAAAAAAACCCTCCAAATTGAAAAAAATGTGCCAAGGGTCTGGGTAAGGAGGACCTCCAAACTACTTTCAAAACCTTGCAAGGTGCTAAAGAGGTAGGTGGCCTTGTTCTCATCATCCCCTGAGTGTTTTCGTGTTTTGATAATTAAAGGAAACTATCAAACCCTAGTACCAAAACAAACCCTAAGTCTTCATAACTACCACTCTCCCTCTAACCTCCAAACCATTTTCAAAGTGAGGAGTAAATTAGGGTAGTTTCATTTCATGTAAAAGCCTTCATCAAACTCAAAGGCACTCAGTCACATACCTTGCCTCCATATCAATAATTTTGCCCACCATCATTTCCATTTCATTCCTCTTGCCCAAGTTTGCCCACCATCAACCCTAATCACCATGTCAAAGTGAAGATGCTGGCAAGAGGACAGAGGCCAAGGGCCTATGAGTCCAAACCACAAAGGAGGGAAAGTAAACAGATTTGAACCCCAGATCACAGTGGATATCACCTCATCTCCCATGATCCTCTCATGTTTCCAGAATTTAGGGTGTTTCCAATTTTGTGAGAGAGTCAAACAAGTGCAAAGCCACCGAGAGCTTACAAGGCTTTTCATTCTTAACTTGCACAAAAAACAATCAAGCCTTGCAAGAGTGGACTTTGAACTATCAATAGATGCCATCTCTAATGCCACAGGTATCCCTACTGTTGGTGAAAAGTTGTTTAAGAAAGCCAAATTGGACAAAAACTATTATGAGCCATTTGTCAAGACTAGGTACAGAGAAGGCTACAATGCAATTTTTCCTTTCTCAAACCTCAAACAAAGATTTTCACCCTTGATGAAAGTCATTATGAAGTAATTTACCTGTGAGGGTAGATACTCCAGGCTTTACTCTTACCATGTTAGACTCCTCATGCATTTCACAAGGGTCAAGATGCTCAACTTGCCCTACTACCTCTATAGAATTATGGACAAAATGTCTTTTGTTGTCCGGAGGAGTCCTTCCCAACAAATGCAGAGCTTATTTCACCATTCCTTGATCAAGATGGTGGTATTACATCCGTTGGAACAACAGGGTATACCTTGGGAGGTATTCATAGCACATTAAGTCTTCACAAGCCCACAACTCCCTCATCAACCTAACTTGCCCTCACCTCAAGAAAACCTCCCTCCTTCCCCTTCTCTTGATGCATCAAACGAAGAAGAGGCAGATGATGAGTAAGAAGAAGAAAATGATGAGGAGGAAGAGGGAAATGATGAAGCAGGGATAGAAATTGATGAAAAGGAAGAGGAAGGAAAAGATGATGAAGAAAGTGGCAGTGGGCATGACAGTGATGAAGGTGAAAACAGTGAGCATGACGGTGAGAAAAATAGTGACAAAATGGAAGAGGATGATAAAGAAGATGAGGAGGTTGAAAGTGGAAATGAAATGAGCATTGATGAAGAGGAGATCAGCAATAAAATAGAGGATACAGAGGCAAAAAATGAAGAGGAAATTGAGGAGGCAAAGATAGAAAATAATGATGAAGCTATGACAGATAATGAAGACATGAAAGAAGATGACAATAACAAAGAGGATGACAGTAAGGAAGATGCAGAAATTGAAGGAAATAGTGACCAAAATGAAGCCAACCTCAGTTATGAGAAGGAAAACAAAGAAGACAATAGTCATGACAAGAATCAACCCCTCAGTGATGATGAAAATGATGACAATGCAGAAGATAAGGAATAAAGCAGTCCTGGTGATGAACAACATGAAAGTGAGGAAAGTGGAGAGGGTGATATTCCTAATGAGGATCAAAGCCATGACAAAGACACCAGTAAGACCACAATCATACCTCTTTCACTCACATATCAAAGAGGGCCAATTTTGTTTCCTCCAAGAGGCAAGGGACCATGCCATCTACCTCAGATCAGCCACTAGACAAGGGAAAACAGTGATCACAAGGAGGAGGAAAGGATCTCAAACTTGCTCATCCAAAACAAAAATTCACTCATTAAAGACCTCTAAGCCAATATGAATAGAGCCAGAAGTGTGATTGATACCCTTGACTTGGAAAACAGGCAGCTAGGAGCAATAATTGTTATCTATGAGGCTAGAGCCATCAAGGCCCAAAAAGAAGCCCAAAAGGCACAAGTAAAACTGGAAGAGTTCATGGGCACTTATGAAGAGAGTGAAGATGAAAAAGGGAAATCTAGGAGGAGGACTAGAATCATGGGGTTAAAGAAGGCATTGGCAAAGCAAAAAGAGCAAGAAGCAGCCCTAGCAGAACATCTCCCCCTAGATGAACTGTTAGCCATGGAGATAGCACAGGATCAGGAACCCTGGTTGGAAAGAGCGAACATGCACTTGGAGGCTAAATTGGAGAAGGCCAACAATAATCTTGACCTCCAAAGAAGAATGACTAAGAATTATGCTCGGAGAAACCAAGTTGCCAGAGCCAAACTAAAGAAGGCCCAAGTCAAGATCTAGGTAGTAAAAGAAGGAAAAGACCAAGCTATACTTGGAATTTTGGAACAAGCTTCTCTACATGTCTCTGAAACCCCATTAGGGAGACATCCACCAATTTTGAAGAAATTTGGACAAGTTTTTGTTTTTTGAGAATTTGGAGGCCTATAAGCGCAACACCACTGGCGCTACGCTTTTCCCTCAGGCATCCTCAGAGGGAAAAATCCACATTTTTGGATTTCTCATGACTAGCACACTATCCTCACCAAATTTCAGAGCAATTGGGGCATTTGTGACACCTAAAAAGGTCAAAAAAACACCTCATTTTTCACCATTCTGCCTCCTTTTCAGGCCTAGCGCTGCGCTCAAAGAAGTCTTGGTTATTTGAAATTTTGAATAGGTTACAAGTTTTCAATCAGAAAACCAAAGGTATATCTGGAAATAGGACATAGCAAGCTTTCCAACGAGCCATCACGGAGCAAAAGCCGACATCGGGAATACCCCCAAAAAATTGATGCAACGGGACCTGTTTTCTGCCTAAGGTGGCACTGCGCTTATGGACAACACTGTGTGTTTTGGGCCAAAAGTCAACAAAACACACTCATTTATTGCAAAATCATATTTTAGTGTTTTTTAAGGCAAATCACTCTAGAATTAGGTGCTAGAAGTTATTTTGGCATTTATTTCATGGGATATTTTGTGCCTGGGTGTTGCATGGTCTCTTAGGCATTTATGACATTTATGAGTGATTTTGACATTTTCCAACCCTATCTATGGTTTTTTCCCTCCTTTGCTAAGATAAATAGAGCATGAGGGATTCATTGTAAATGTTGGCATTAAATGAGCTTTGAGAGCAATACATGGTTTTTATGAGTTTGAAGAAGAAATTGATGTTGTGGAGTTTCTGAATGGATTGCATTGATTGATGATGAATGAGGATAGCTTGCAGGATCCCTGAGCTTGGTTATTGGTGAAGTGATTTTATTTCATGTTATTGTTTTCTCATGTTTTCATTATGTTTCCATCCTTCTATATTGTAGTATAACATAAGAGTATAGGCTAAGAAATGTTGTTGGAGGCACCTTAGTCCTTCCTGATGTCTATTGTCTTTATGTTTTCTTCTGCTAGGTTTGTTTAAGGAATTCTTAGCTGCTCCTTAGATCTACCTATGCTTGTTTGTTCCATGAATGGTTCAATACAGTAGTTTTCAAATATGTTTTATGGTTAGCCCTGCCTATTTGATGCTATTTAAACTCTGTTTTGGAATCTCTCTTTGAAGTATTACTTGTTATGTTTTAGCCAAAGAGGCCATGTTTTGATCATGCCCTTTGTCCATGCTTAAGAATTTTCCTTAAAGTTATTTGTAGCTTGATCATTGATGTTTAGGTGTTCCCTCTTCATTGATTAAAGTTATTTGTTATCTTGAATGTTTTCTAACCTTGAAGGTGAAATCACTAGAAGTTAAATGAGTTTCTCACCTTCTATATTTCATTGGAATGTTTGTCTTGAATGCTTATTTGCCTAATTTGAATCAAAGAGTTACTGGTTTGCCTTGTCTATTGATTACTTCTTCATGCTTATGTATTTAAGACTATCTTGTTTAAAATTATTTGTTTAAGGATTCTTCATTGCCCTTACACACCTACTATGCTCACAAACTTATTGTTCATTTCACTTCACACATACCTTAAAGATCCATTTGACCATGCTAGATTTTCCCTGTTATGGATCTTGTTTCATTGTTGAGATATCCATGAATTTCATAGACTCCATAGCCCAATGATTTGAAGACCTCTCACTCCATCTATTCTACTTAACCATCTTACCCAACCAAAACAAACAACAAACCCTACACTTAACAACTAGACTAAAATCAAACCCTAACAACAAACAAATTCACATCCTTTGCATACAATAGAGAGAGCCCTCTCTGAGTCCAGGATGGCTAGGTCCTAGGACTTTAAAGGCTAGTCTGATGTTACCTTGTGCATTTGGTCTACCAATATGCCAAATCACGGGACTCTAGCAATGATTTTCATACAATTATGTGCCCTCAACATGAGTAGCTTGTCTCTCCATGAGAAGTTCTGCTAGAGTAAATCTCACTCACAACGGACCTCCTATCAGCATGACATAATCTCACATGAAGCAAAAACAATATCCCACACATGCATCAAGCAAGGATCTAGAAATCATAATACATCTCACAGCAAAAAGAGGCACATGATTAACTGCATATACCTCAACCCCTGAAGCTGGATAAAGAAGTGGATGCTCAGCTACTGAATCGGGTTTTACTATCGAACTCGTGGCGTCGAGGTGGATAGAATCGACTATCCACACTGAAAAATATGACACCGTCACTCCAATGTGGAAAATTATCGAAATATGGGAAGCTCTGTTGCTGAAACGGATGTCGGCATTGAGTTTATGTCGTTGATAGGTGTAAAATTGACATAAAGTTTGTCGAATTCTGACTACGGCAGGTTTTGGGCCTCAAGGAATCTTTTGATTCCCTCAAGTTTCCCTAAGATTCTGTTCTGTAGGGAATCTACAAATCTGTTGCTTAGATGGCCATTCTGGCATTACCATCGCATTCCCTGTGCAATTCTCGTTAAAATGACTTTAAAGTTCATATCATTCTGACAAAATGGAATTTACCTGCCCATGGAATCTTTCTAGAATCAAATAATATTCTCTGCAAAATATTCTTTGTCTCAAAAAGTGTGCCAGCATGGTTCCACCTCTGTGGATGCACTCTTGGTTTTGCCCCTGGTTTGGGCTCAACGTTCCGCTGCTTGACCTCTGAGCTCCACTATAACACCGCTTCAAATCTGCTCCTTCCCGTCCATGGGTTGAATGGAAAAATGAAATGCTTTATAACAAAAATTTGATGAAGTTTTCAAAGCCCAATGGGCTGGTGGAATGGTAAATAATAGAAGTCGGTTATTTGGGATCATAGGTTCCAACCTTGCTGACCCAAAAATTGGCACATTGTATAAATTTAAACAACATTTATTTTTTGTTAGAGGATTCAGTTATATTTGTTTTTGGCGTTGTTTGTTTTTTTGAATTTATTTTATTTTTCATTGATTTTCACGTTGTATTTTGGGACCGCTCGCTCCGGGGTCGGCCACGTGGGCCGGGTGGGTTCGACCCCTACTGGTCCCTTCCTCCGCTGCTTTCGGGTGGCCTATTAATATATATTGAATATATATATAGTTTTAAAGGTTTGGGTGGACGGGGCCCGCTCCACGCGGCCCTGACCCAGAACGTATATATTTGGGGTTGCGTGCGGAGGGTAATGGCCTGTCGCCCATAATTTAAAAAAAATAAATTATAATATGTTTCATGCGGTGGGGTGGCGGGGGTGGTGGCCTGCCACACCCATAATATATATATATATAATGGTCATTTTCACTTTTAATGAAAATAAGGGTCATTGGGAAATTTAACGAGGCCACAATTTCGCCCATTTTCGGGAGTTGGGTTCCCTACCGGTTGACGGTAAATTTATGGGACACTTAAACCTGGCCCACTACCCAACTTTGACTCGCTCTAACTTCTCCATACGGGCTTGGATTGGAGATCCGTTCACACCGTTGGAATTAGAGTGACGAGCACTTCAATCTGACTTGGTTCGAGAGAAATCTGACTACTTTGAATTTTGACATATCATCAACCCTCTTGGTCTCCTAAGGGTGTCTAGAGCCACCTAGATCAATCCTCCCCACTGAGGAGATTTTGGTCCATCAAAATCATGAACATAATTTGCAGTTTCTTTATACCTTGTCTGTGCCACAAGTGTCCTGAAAGGTCACCCTTCATTCTCCTTCACCTTTGTCCTTTGGAGCAATAATCGATGGGTTGACACCTGCATCCTCTGCAAACCCGTAGTACAATATTTTTAAAATTGCATGCTTAGATAAGCGACCAATCTATGACCCAAGCATCCCATACTTGCCATGAGTTTATAACACATACTCGGTGGTCAATTTTACATTAAAATGGAAACAATACCCCAACTAACAATACAAGGCCAAAGTATCATTGTTGCTTCATAAGTGATGGAAAACAAATCATCACTTTTGCATTTTAAATTTCAACGTGTGATTTACAAAGTAAGGCCAAAACAAGATAGCACATCTAGAAAAACCATCTCTCACTTATCAAAGTGAATGGGCCATCTCTCTGTGGCACATTTTCTTATCGAACAATTGTCTCAACTGGTTCATGTACGAACACTTCGTCTTTAAGGCACTGCTATGGATGGATCCTCCAACACGTGGCTCTTTGATGGCCACTTCCGTTGCAATGACTGCAATGAGTCTTCTTCCTCCAAACCTTTTTTACCTTCTTCTTTTCCTACTATGGAGAAGGCATTTCGCGCCTCATCCTCTTTTGTGTTGTCATTCTTTTCCAACACTTAGAAAATAAATGGTTATGTAATCCACAAAAACTACATGTTTTATGATGCCATGATCTAGGTTCATTATTAGCGACATGCTTGCATTCAAAATGAACACTAGAATATTGAGACTTGTTATACATTTCTCAGTTGTCTCTGGTGCGATTATGGTGACGAGAGATTGCCTCAACTCTTTCTCCGCAATGTGCGTTGTCATAGGATGATGGTGAAGTGTTCCCATCAATATTTTTCCCCAATGGTTTCAACCATGAATTGGGAGCTTCTGACACCTTCGAGCAATGTCCTTCAATGTACCCCAAACCTGCTAATGGAGGCCTTTGCACGACCTCCAATGGTTGAATCATGCCTTGGCCATTAACGCCAAGTCCTGCTCCCTTGTATCCCATATTGGTGAGGAGTCTCATGCCAGTTCCTGTAATGGGTATCTCCACATTTCCCACAGAAATTATTGTAGAAATTTAATACAAAATATGTATTACCTATATTCTCCTAATCTAACAATTATATGCCACTGTTAAATACAAAATCACTTCTACAAAATCTTTGCAGAATTTAAAACACAATCGCCAATAGCAATATCATTAAGAAAGATCAATCACACATAACACAGATAATTTACCAGGAAACCATAAAGCTAAAAACCCCACTATCTTCTATTATGTATTATATCATGGATCATGAAACAATTACATACAAAGCTCCAATCCAAGAGCTCTCAGTACAATAGCTAACGGTCTCACACGGTCATACAAAAATTGGCAAGTTCCTTAGCCAATTTACTGTCTCCAGACAACCTGCCTCCACTGCGCAATCCCTGATGGTAAAGAACCCCTGAATGAATGATCCTTGCATGCCTTGATTACGCAATCCTCATAGGCATATCCAATGTGTGTGTGGTTATGATGTGTGCCATCGATAATGTCACAAATGATAGTCAATATGTCCCTTTCACCTACATCTCAACTGGGTCTCCACTGGATTTGACCTGCATGTAGTTAATAGTAGTAAATATTCAGTTGCATGTGAGGCCATTGATTTTGAATTAATTAATAATTAATTCACTTGATCTCTCACTAGTGTATCTTCAGTTACAACTAGCACAACTGAGTTTAACTCACTTAACTGAGTTAAACTACTTTACAACGTTCTCATAACTACACTTCCAACTCTATTACAACTTCGAATCACTTAGTTACAACTAAGTCCACTTGCATGTCCCACCAACCAACCACTCAACTCAAATTACTATAGCTAACTGATTTTCCACTTCAGCTAATTATTTCCAAGTGCTCATTGAGAATATATTATTGTTTATTGTCCAACTAATATTAAGGGATAATAATAGTCGACATGCATCTATAAATAGACATTAAATCTATAAATAGAACTTGCACATACATCTATAAATAGACCTCATCTATAAATAAAATTTGCTCATGCATATATAAATAGACATCCACCTAAAAATAGCCTATGTGGGTCCCACCTAGTGTAGGTGATTAATTCTCACTAGGATCAAGGATGTTGTTTCTGGATGCCAATTTCACAGTTTCTTGTTGCAAAATTCAACAATGATAACATGTGAAGATGAAACTTAAGAAACATCAAATTTTTTTCCTCGAATGTCGATTCAGAAACAGGTGATGATGGCTTCTTCAAGGCTTTGTTGCGCTTTAATTCCTCCAAAGCATCTTCTGTGACTTGCAAATGAAGCTAAAATCTCTGCTTCTCTGCTTTCTCTTCTTGGAGAAGCCTCCTTAATTCAACATCCTTTGCTTGAAGGCTCTAGTCGTTGTGCTTTAGTTCTTCCAAGGCTGCCTCTGCAGCTTGCAACTGAAGCTGCACTCTCTTCTTATCCTCTTTCTCCTCTCGTAGAAGCACTTTCAATTCAGCGTTATCTGCTTGAAGGCTATGGTTGATTTCCTCATTCGAATGATGAGAAGACGGCGAGGGCGATGAATATTCACTGGAAGATGAAGCATCGCTTTCTTCTTCTTCTTTCTCCTATCTTTCGTAAGCTTCGTACATCATGTCCACCATTTTGGACATCCTTAGCATGGCCTCGTACATGTCTTTGCCATCCTACATTGCTGCACGTTCAATCATTGTTCACGCTCGCAATTCGCATTAGCAAGAAGGCCGCTCTGATACCACTTGATCTGAGGCTGTCAGCTATTGGATTTACCCATGATCTTTTATTTTTGTGATGTTGTTAGAATTTCATTTTAAAAGAGCATAAAATAACACATGTGCATTCTTGAGCAAGAGGAAACAAGACAACCATCAGCAACATAGAAACACGAGACATTGATAATGGAGTTCACCCAGTGTGGGCTACGTCTCCGAGCCCAGTGTCAAAATGCGGTAGGCCACCTCATATAGTGCAGGAAATGGGAAGATGTACATGGATTATGTTCATATAAGGATGTGACCTCAACATGAGTGGCTTGTCTCTCCATGATACATTCCGCTACATGAACTCTCATTCACAATGGACCTCCTATCAGCATGACATAATCTCACATGAAGAAAAAATAAGATCCCACACATGCATCAAACAAGGATCTAGAAATCATAATACATCTCACAACAAAAAGAGGAACATGATCAACTACATATACCTCAATCCTTAAAGTTGGATAAAGAAGCGGATGCTTAGCTACTGAATCTGGCTGTACTGTCAAATTCGTGGTGTCAAGGTGCATAGAATCAATTGTCCACACTAAAAAATCTGACATCATCTCTCCAATCTAGAAAATGGCTGAAATATGGGAAGCTCTGCTGCTAAAACAGATGCTGCCATTGAGTTCCTGTCGTCGAGAGGTGTAAAATCGACATACATTTTGTTGAATTCTGACTCCGGCAAGTTATGGGCCTCAAGGAATCTTTTGATTCCCTCAAGATTCCCTAAGATTATGTTCTACAGGGAATCTACAAATCTACTGCTAAGATGGCCATTCTGGCATTACCATCGCGTTCCTTGTGAAATTCTGGTTAAAATGACTGTAAACTTCATATTATTCTGACAAAATGAAATTTACCTCCCCATGAAATATTCTGGAATCAAAGAATATTCCCTACAAAAGATTCTTTGTCTCAAAAAGTGTGCTAGAACGGTTCCGCCTTTGTGGATGAGCTCATGGTTCCTCCCTTGGTTTGGGCTCAACTTTCCACTACTTGACCTCTGAGCTACACCATAACACCTCTTCAAATCTGCTCCTTCCCGTCCGTGGGTTGAATGGAAAAATGAAATGGTTTATAACCAAAATTTGGTGAATTTTTCAAAGCCTAGTGGGCTGGAGGAATGGTAAATAATAAAAGTCGGTTATTGGGGGTCGGAGGTTCCAACCCCACCGACCCCAAAAATGGCACATTTTATAACTTTAAACAACAACATTAAACTTTTGTTGGACAATTAAGTTATATTTGTTTTTGGAATTTTTTGTTTTTTTTTTTAATTTAATTTGTTTTGCATTGATTTGCACGTTGTATTTTGGGACTGCCTGCTCAAGGGCCGACCATGTGGGCTGGGCAAGTTCGACTCTGGTTGGTCCCCCTCCTCCGCTGCCTTCGGGTGGCATATATATATATATATATATATATATATATATATATATATATATATATATATATATATATATATAAGTTTGTAAGGGTTTGGGTGGGGGGGGTCCGCTCCATACGGCCCCGACCCGGAACATATATATTTGGGGTTGTGTGCGGAGGGTGTAATAGGGGTCATGGCTCGCTACCCATAGTTTTTGAAATTTTGTTATAATATGGTTCATTCGGTGGGGTGGCGAGGGTGTTGGCCTGCCACCCCCATTTTTATATTTTTTTTTTTGTTATTTTTAATAATAATGGTCATTTTCGATTTTAACGAAAATAAGGGTCAATGGGAAATTTAACAAGGCCACAATTTAGCCCATTTTCGGGAGCTGGGTTCTCTCCTAGTTGACGGTGAATTTGTGGGACACTTAAACCTGGTCCACTGCCCAACTTTGACCAAAACTTTGAATAGCTCTAACTTATCCATATGGGCTCGGATTGGAGATTCATTCACACCGTTGGAATAAGAGCGACCAGCACTTCAATCTAAACCCGGTGCGAGAGAAATCCGACCACTTTGAATTTTGACCTATCATCAACTCTCTTGGTATCCTAAGGGTGTGTGGAGCCACTTGGATCACTTGTGATCCCCAGTAGTCCCTCCAATGGGGGTTATAAAATTTTATAAGTGTTTAATCATCATGCATACTGTTATCCATGTCAGCCCCCATCAAAATTTTTGGCCATTAACCCCTCCATTCCAGTCTTTGGGCTTGAGGTTTCATTTAAATCCGTTCTGAACCCCTTTCGTGGCCTATAATCTTCCTATCCTACCTCTCGTTACCATTTCCGCCCACGAAATACATTGAACAAAAGGCTAAAATCTACGCCTAAAATTATATCGGGCCTAGCCCCTTTGGTCTTAACCCCGGCACCTATTCCTTCCACACAACCTGGCCCCGAAACCAAATGCCAAATCCTAAGGCGCTTGCCATATACGGTTATCGGGCGCGCTCTCAGCCGTCAGATCAAACACAGATTGACGGCCCGCAACTTGTCCCTATCTGGTGGTCCTCGCCGCGCCTTACCCCAAAAACCGGCCTGTTTATTTCGCATAGCTTTTCAGCAGCAGGCGGTATTCTCAAAATCCCAGCGATTCCATTCAGCAGATGCCACGCGTCCCTGAGTACGGTGTCAAAACCGCTCCTCATCGCGCATTATCGTCCGGGCGGAGCCACGCAGCGAAATCGATATGAGCCGTCCAATCTGTAAGGCATCATCCTACGGTTGCCATGCTGCGAAGTTGTGTATGTGTTAAACCCATTGTACAGTGTTTCAGGCCCACATTCCATCGCCCTCCCACCAAGTTTCAACCGGTGATCTTGTTTGCAGATCGTATGGCCCAGAATCATTCACGTGTTCCACTGATCAACCAAGTCCACACCCACGTCATCCTATTACCAGTCTTTCATACATCCCTGTCACACGCCCACGTGTCATTTTCGTTCACCTCCACCGTTCAGATACTCCGCTTACGTGTTATATTTCAGTGTCTATGTTACGTATCTCTACCTTGCTCATTCATCGTCACCCCACTGTATCTTTCATTTTCCACCCTTCGCTCCTCCACTATTTATCTGCATTGTTCATCACCCTGCATCTTCTCATCATTTCTCCTAGCCTATACCACTGTTCCATGATCATGATTGCATTCACCACCATCGTGCCAGGTTTTATTTAATATGTTCGTAGGTTTTGCAGGTTTATGGCGAAGGAGAAGAGCTCTCACAATTCAAGGCATCCATTGCCGAAGCGAAAGACGCACTGCAATACTGGGTGGTCAAGTACCATGTTCATGAAGAAGATCCCAGGTAGTTGCCGTGAGATGGCCCGCATTAAAGGAGCCATGGTAAAAATCTACCAAACCCTCGAGAGCCATTTAAAATATAGATTTTTCACAGACAGGGTTATTAATCATACAGCAAAAATTATCAGTCAGAAAGCGAAGGATTCAACGTTTGGAGCCGAAGATTTTAAATAGCCATATCACATTCAGAAGCCAAAGACTACTAGTGCATCAAAATCATATCCACCAGGTTTAACTTCAGTAGATTTTTCTCTCAGGAAAGTACAGAATGTTACATATTTTATTCTTCATGTCTTATCCCTGGAGAAATTTTCACCCACATCATTTACTTCATGGAACAGCCACAGAGTACCTGCAGCATCCTAGAGTCGTCAAATAGTATGGGCGCGAATGTTTCCACCATTTTTTTCAAGTAAAGAAAATTAAATGTTTCACCTACTTATTTTATTAGTTTCTGTCCTCCTTCCTCTATAAAGAGGGAGAAGAAAAAAATTGTAAGGGTTCCAGACTTTTATCAGAAAATTGTGCTATGAAAGGCATTTTTGTATACATTTTGTAAAGCTTTGGTATCGAGGCTCAGAGCCCGTAGGGTCTCAGTGAGGAGGAGTTCTATCTATACTGAGGATTCTGGTCTTTTTCACAGTATGTAACTTTTTCTTATGTGTTTAATACAATATTCCATTTCATACATCTTCTTCTTGTATCATGTTACTGGAATGCGAGTGGCTCCCTGGCTTTAGGTAAGGATTCATCCTAGTTGATGCCCATACCTGAATCATTCAAGCACTTTAAATATGGCTCAGGCATGATATACTGTTTCATGTTCATTTCATTCATCTTTCTACTATATTAGTTGCTTTGGGAGGGTGCTTTTAAAACGCCATTGTCATGTATGGATTCTTAGAATGATAAGCCCATATGTGGTTCTGTTGTGTATCTGGGTATCAGACCAAAGTTAACTAATATCCTCTTGTGTTTCTTTCCCTCCATGCACTTTGTAATATTTGATTTATGTGACATATTATTTGAATCGGCCCTCTTTGTAGTAAATTGTCTCTTAACTGTCTGATGCTTTAACATTGAAAGCTTTGCATTGTACCTCTACAAAATTACCTTCCCTGTGAAAGTTTCTGTGATTTCTGGTCCCATTTCAAATCAATTTCCTTGTTCTACAAGAAATAGTAGGAGAGCCTTTGGATTGACAACCCAGTTTTATTATATGCCTCCTGCTATGCTAAGATGTCCTAGGCACTGGTCTATGGAAGCTCTAGACTATCTCTAGGGTAGACAACAATTGTCGACAACATCTTTCTGGTGCCGTTGTCGGGGAACGAATTTAAGAATATCAGTTTCCCTGGGCCTTGACAATATTTATTCACTCTCTAATCAGGTGAGCACAGAGAGTTGAAGAGTTGCATATCTCTCACCTTGGCGATTCCACACTGTTATTCATTTGATAAATCTATTGGTAGTCCTGGCGCCTCGAAAGCCACATTTAAGGTCAGATATGTCCAAATCGAAGATACCCTCTGTGTCTGACCCAGAGAAGATTATACACAGAAGAGGTTGGAAAGAAAAGAAATCAGCCCATGCTGAAATCCCTGAGTTTTTCGAAGAAGATTGTCTGTCTTCTTCTTCTCAAGACATTCCAATAAGAAATCCCGATCCCACTGATGAAAACCTTGAATATTACTTAGATAGCCCACCCAGGGGAAGTGCTAGAACCAAAGAAAACTTTTGTCCTACCCCTGAGGCTGAAGAAGTTAAAGAAGTTACAGAGGTAGCCCCTGTTAACCGTGAATTTTTTCCATCTACGCCTCAGGTTGTTGTACAGTATATTCCCATTGTTATTCATACTCCACTTCCGACTCCTCCTCTTCCTCCATTTTTACATCAGATTGTTGCACAACCCCCACCTCCTCCAATGGAAAATGTCCCAGCCTTTTTATTGAACAAATATGCTCCCCTGGCATTACCTCAAGTGCTGAATGATATGCCCCAGGATTATTTAAAGGTATTGCCCAGATTCACTGGAGAAAATGAGATTGATGCTCAGAAGCATCTTGAGACTTTCTGCTCTTTTGCAGAGAACTTTAATGTTGAACATCTAGACGTAGTCTTAAGACTATTTGTGCAATCTCTGGATGGTGAAGCCAGAAAATGGTTTAAGACATTGGGAAACCGTTCAGTAACCACTTGGGATGATATGGAAAATAATTTTCTCAGAAAATGGGGAGAAAAGAAAGATCATGGACAGTGTCTTATTGAGTTCAATACACTCAAGAAGAAACATAATGAAGGGGTGTCAGAATTTATCAAGAGGTTTAATAAGTTATATCTAAATCTCCCTGCAGATATGAAGCCTCATCAGAATGCTGCCAAAGTTGTTTTCATAGCATCCTTTGACTCAGATTTCAGTTTCTCCCTCAGGGAAAGAAAGCCTTCCACCCTAGATGATGCTCAGTCAGATGCTCTTGAATTAGAAGCAAACTTTGCTTCTACTGGAAAATTAAAAGGAAAAGCTGAACAAGACACCAGAAGAAGAGGCAAAGAGGAAGTATCTACTTCTAATCAGGATAAGGATTTATATAAAATGGAGGAAATAAGCAAGATGATAAAAAATATGGTCAAGCTAGAACTGGAGGCCAAGAATACAGCCCCCAAGAATTTTTACAATGCTCCAAACAGAGGTTACAATCCTTAGTATAGAAAGCCACCCCTGCAAATACTGCCAAGGGAAGAAAAAGAGCAACAGGATCAGGTACCACACCCATTGTACCTGGAAGGCCCAGTAGATGACTCCATTGATGATGTTGCCTATGAACTGCAAGATGCAAATCTTGCTTTTTCAAATAATGATGAAATAGAATTCCCATTGCAAGAAGAAGAAGAGGAGATCAAAGACACAGAAGATGCAGAAATTGATCACTACTGCAAACAGTTTAATGATTTCATGCAAGCACATTTCAATAGGATATATTATCTCAGATCCTCCGAAAAGAGAACTCGGACTCAGGATCATGAAGAAGAGCCTCCCCAAAAGGAAGCACCTATTCAGAAGGAGCCAACAAAGCAAAAATTCACAGACAAAGGTACGAGTCCTCTGAACAAACCTTTACAGTCTATTGATCAAACTCCTTCTTATTCAAAAGTAGTCACCCCTCCTAATGTCGAGTCTGTATCGAAAGAAGTTAAACCTTCAGCTGAAAATAAAGAGTCAAAAGAAGTTGTAATAGGAAAGCCCCCTCCTATTTTCAATTTGCAAAAAGAACTTGAGAAAGTCAAAATCCCAATCCCTTTGACTGAACTGTTAAAACAACCTGTCTATCAATCTCAAGTTACTTCTTTATTACTTCCTCCTTGAGTATTATTAATCTCCCCTACAGGAAAATGTGTGCCACTGTCTTTTAAATTGGAGTATGAGGCTACTAATAATGTGGCTGAATATGAAGCACTGCTGTTAGGATTGCAAACAGCCAGGAGCATGGGTATACAGAGTTTAAAAGTTCTGAGAGATTCTGAGCTGGTGGTCAGACAAGTCAGAAATCAGTGTCAAACCAAACACCCTCGGCTGAGAGCATATAGAAATGAAGTGTGGGACATGGTGGACAATTTCTTCTCAGCATTTAACATCCAGTTCATGCCCCAGGAGCAAAATAGAATGGCAGATTCACTTGTTGTAGCTGCCAGTACATTTCGTCCTCCTCAGAACCCCCTCTTGAGATATGAAATTGAGGTATGTTATAGACCATCAATCCCAGATAATATTAAGCACTGGCAGGTGTTTGAAGATGATGAACAGATGAAGAAATTCCTAGAGACAGTGGGAGAATTCTCCAATATGGAGATTGATGATTGCGAAGAAGATGAGGCTGGGAATGTTTCAGAAAATAAATGGGAAGATAAAATAGCGGGTAGTAAAGTGTTGCAATTGAAGGGAAATGTGATACCTAGAGGGCTGGTGCCTCTAGAAATATTATTTGACAAGAATGATGCCCCTTTGCAACATAATAAAATAGTGGAAGAAAATCAGGTAGAAGACCTGAATCTGGGTACCAATGTTGAGCCTAAAATTGTAAAGCTATCTAAGAAGGTCCCAGAGGAATATAAAGAAAGATACCTGAAATTGTTTCAATCTTATAAAGATGTATTTGCATGGTCCTATCAGGACCTTAAAACATTTGATGTTAACATAATGCAGCATGAAATTCCTTTGAGGGAAGATTCAAAACCTTATAAGCAGAAGCTTAGGCAGATAAATCCTCTGTTGCTTCCCTCCATTGAAAAAGAAATCAAGAAGCTGCTAAAGGCCAAAATAATAGTGCCATTAAGATACTCTGAATGGGTTGCAAACTTGGTCCCTGTCAGAAAGAAAAATGGAGAAATAAGGCTATGTGTGGATTTCAGGAATTTAAATAGAGCATCCTTAAAGGATAATTATCCACTGCCTAAGATGGACCACATCCTGCAGAAAGTGGTGGGAGCCTCTAGAATGTCAATGATGGATGGTTTTTCTGGTTATAATCAGGTAGCCGTGTTTCTAGAATATCAAAAGAAGTCTGCTTTCACCACACCATGGGGAACATTCATGTATGCCAGGATGCCTTTTGGGCTGATTAATGCAGGAACTACCTTTCAAAGGGCGATGGACATTGCTTTCATGGGTGAGCAGGATAAATTTCTGGTGGTGTACCTTGATGATATTACAGTGTTTTCAAAAAATGATGCTGAACACATTGAGCATCTGCGAAGAAATTTTGAAAAATGCAGAAGGTATGGTCTTTCTCTCAATCCACAAAAGTCTTTATTTGCATTAGAGGAAGGCAAGATTTTGGGGCATATTGTAACTAAGGATGGGGTGAGAATAGATCCTAAAAGAGTAGAGGTGATACATAACATTCCTCTCCCCAGAAATAAAAAAGAAGTGCAAGTGTTTTTAGGCCGTATAAATTTTCTGAGAAGGTTTATTCCTAACTATGCTGAGATAGTTAGGCATATAACAGATATGCTAAAAAAGAACAATGAGGTGAAATGGCCACAAGAATCATGGGAGGCCTTTGCTAGAATTAAAGCTGCATTTGTTGAAGCCCCTGTGCTGGCTGGACCTGATTATACTAGACCATTTATGATTTTTTCTTTTGCTTCACCTCATACAGTAGCTGGAGTGTTATTGCAGAAAAATGAAGATGGATATGAGCAGCCTGTTGCCTTTTTCAGCCGGGTGCTCCATGACGCAGAATTGAAATACAATATATTGGAAAAGCAGGCATATGCCCTAGTAAAGTCCCTCAAGGCCTTTAGAATGTATGTTTTGCAGTCCCACATTACTGCATATGTCCCCACTGCAGCTGTTAAATACATTCTCATCCAGGGAGACAGTGAAGGGAAAAGGGGGAGATGGATTGCAAAAATACAGCAGTATGATCTGGATATTCGTCCTACTAAGCTGATTAAAGGGTAGGGGCTAGCCAAGATTTTATCAGAATCAAATTACCAGGCTCTGGGCATAAATTTGTCTATGCTTTCAAATGAAGAATCTGAAAATGAAAGAGAGCAGCAAGGGCTGGAGATAGCCACTCCGAAGGTTCATATGAAATACCTCACTAGCCCATGGTACAAAGAAATAGTAGAATATCTTTTGACACTCAGTTGTCCACCCAGTTGTGATAAATCAAAGTACAGGGCTTTGAGGTTGAAGTCTCAAAAGTACATAGTTGTTAATAGCCAAATATATTGGAGAGATCCTCCAGGCATTCTACTCCTATGCCTCACAGAGGATGAAGTAGAAAGTATAATGATGGAATTTCATGAAGGAATTTGTGGAGGTCATTACAGCTGGAGAGCGACAGCTCATAAAATACTGAAAGTTGGTTTCTACTGGCCTAAATTATTTGGAGATGTCTTTACTTGGGTCAAAGCATGTGATAAGTGTCAAAAATTTGCTGAGAGACAGAAGTTGGCAGCTCTGCCCTTGATTCCAGTTCATGTCAATGAGCCATTTCAACAATGGGGAATAGATTTTATTGGAGAAATACATCCCCCATTAAGTGGACAACACAAATGGATACTGACAGCCACAGATTACTTTACAAAATGGGTAGAAGCCATACCTGCAAGGAATGCTACTGACGCTGTCATCATAAAGTTCATGGAAGAAAACATCATATCCAGGTTTGGCTGTCCTGCTAAAATAGTGACTGATAATGCACAGGCCTTAAAATCTACAAAATTTGTGAATTTCTGTCAACAGTACAATATTGCACTTAAGCACTCAACATCTTACTACCCGCAGGGAAACGGTTTGGCAAAATCTTCCAACAAAACCCTAGTGAGGGCCTTGAAGAAGACTATCAATGAGAATTAGAAGAATTGGGATTCCCAATTGAAATTTTCTCTATGGGCCAATATAATTACTTGTAAGCGAGCAACTGGGAAATCTCCATATGAGTTGGTATATGGACGAGCAGCAATGTTTCCTGTGCAACTGGCCTTACCAGTGGCACGTTTCATACAGGAAAGTCAGGAAGAACCAGATGGTATGGTCAGGAGAATTAATCAATTTGTGGAGTAAGAGGAGACACGAGACCAGGTGAACTAGAGATTAGATGAATATCAGGAAAGAATGAAAAACATATTTGATCGGCATGCTAAAGACAGAAAGCTACAGATTGGTGATCTGGTGCTCAGGTGGGATGTCCGGAGGGCTGAAAAAGGAAAGCACAGCAAATTCAACCCCATCTGGTTTGGTCCCTTCAAAATTGTGTAACAGGGAGGCAATAACACGTTTATATTGGAGAATTTACAGGGCGACTTGCTGGATGCCCCTGTAAACGGCCAATTCCTAAAGCCCTACTTTCAATTCTGATTCAGGCAGAGCGAGACTGATGTACCATATTGTATATAGGTTTTGTTTCGGTTTTGGTTAGATCCAGGGGGGCATGCTGACGAACTATGAAGTAAAATTTACATAAATGATAATCGGATGGTCTGCAGGTTCTCGACATGTCCAGGAATGAACATGTCGTCCCCAGTTGGAGCCGGTGTTATCCATGTCAGCCCCCATCAAAATTTTTGGCCATTAGCCCCTCCATTCCAGTCTTTGGGCTTGAGGTTCCGTTTAAATCCGTTTCGAACCCCTTTCGTGGCCTATAATCTTCCTATCCTACCTCTCGTTACCATTTCCGCCCACGAAATACATTGAACAAAAGGCTAAAATTTGCGCCTAAAATTATATCGGGCCTACCCCCTTTGGTCTTAACCCCGACACCTATTCCTTCCACACAACCTAGCCCCGAAACCAAATGCCACATCCTAAGGCGCTTTCCATATACGGTTATCGGGCGCGCTCTCAGCTGTCAGATCAAACACAGATCGACGACCCGCAGCTTGTCCCTATCTGGTGGTCCCCACCGCGCCTTACCCCAGAAACCAGCCTGTTTATTTCACACAGCTTTTCAGCAGCAGGCGGTATTCTCAAAATCCCAGCGATTCCATTCAGTAGATGCCACGTGTCTCTGAGTACGGTGTCAAAACCGCTCCTCATCGCGCATTATCGTCCGGGCGGAGCCGCGCAGCGAAATCGATATGAGCCATCCGATCTGTAAGGCATCATCCTACGGTTTCCGTGCTGCGAAGTTGTGTATGTGTTAAACCCATTGTACAGTGTTTCGGCCCACAGTCCATCGCCCTCCCACCAAGTTTCAACCATTGATCTTGTTCGCAGATCGTATGGCCCAGAATCATTCACGTGTTCCGCTGATCAACCAAGTCCACACCCACGTCATCCTATTACCAGTCTTTCATACATCCCTGTCAGACGCCCACGTGTCATTTGCGTTCGCCTCCACCATTCAGATACTCCGCTTACGTGTTATATTTCAGTGTCTATGTTACGTATCTCCACCTCGCTCATTCATCGCCGCCCCACTGTATCTTTCATTTTCCACCCTTTGCTCCTCCACTATTTATCTGCATTGTTCATCACCCTGCATCTTCTCATCATTTCTCCCAGCCTATACCACTGTTCCATGATCACGATAGCATTCACCACCATCGTGCCAGGTTTTATTTAATATGTTCGTAGGTTTTGCAGGTTTATGGCGAAGGAGAAGAGCTCTCACAATTCAAGGCATCCATTGCCGAAGCGAAAGACGCACTGCAATACTGGGTGGTCAAGTACCATGTTCATGAAGAAGATCCCGGGTAGTTGCCGTGACATGGCCCACATTAAAGGAGCCATGGTAAAAATCTACCAAACCCTCGAGAGCCATTTAAAATATAGATTTTTCACAGACAGGGTTATTAATCATACAACAAAAATTATCAGTCAGAAAGCGAAGGATTCAACGTTTGGAGCCGAAGATTTTAAATAGCCATATCACATTCAGAAGCCAAAGAGTACTAGTGCATCAAAATCATATCCACCAGGTTTAACTTCAGCAGATTTTTCTCTCAGGAAAGTACAGAATGTTACATATTTTATTCTTCATGTCTTATCCCTGGAGAAATTTGCACCCACATCATTTACTTCATGGAGCAGCCACAGAGTACCTGCAGCATCCTAGAGCCGTCAAATAGTATGGGCGCGAATGTTTCCACCATTTTGTTCAAGTAAAGAAAATTAAATGTTTCACCTACTTCTTTTATTAGTTTCTCTCCTCCTTCCTCTATAAAGAGGGAGAAGAAAAAAATTGTAAGGGTTCCAGACTTTTATCAGAAAATTGTGCTGTGAAAGGAATTTTTGTATACATTTTGTAAAGCTTTGGTATCGAGGCTCAGAGCCCGTAGGGTCTCAGTGAGGAGGAGTTCTATCTGTACTGAGGATTCTGGTCTTTGATATTTCACATTATGTAACTTTTTCTTATGTGTTTAATACAATATTCCATTTCATACATCTTCTTCTTGTATCATGTTACTGGAATGCGAGTGGCTCCTTGTCTTTACGTAAGGATTCATCCTAGTTGATGCCCATACCTGAATCAGTCAAGCACTTTAAATATGGCTCAGGCATGATATACTATTTCATGTTCATTTCATTCATCTTTCTACTATATTAGTTGCTTTGGGAGGGTGCTTTTAAAACGCCATTGTCATGTATGGATTCTTAGAATGATAAGCCAATATGTGGTTCTGTTGTGTATCTGGGTATCCAACCAAAGTTAACTAATATCCTCTTTCGTTTCTTTCCCTCCATGCACTTTCTGATATTTGATTTATGTGAAATATTATTTGAATCGGCCCTCTTTGCAGTAAATTGTCTCTTAACTGTCTGATGCTTTAACATTGAAAGCTTTGCATTGTGCCTCTGCAAAATTACCTTCCCTGTGATAGTTTCTGTGATTTCTGGTCCCATTTCAAATCAATTTCCTTGTTCTACAAGAGATAGTAGGAGAGCCTTTGGATTGACAACCCAGTTTTATTATATGCCTCCTGCTATGCTAAGATGTCCTAGGCACTGGTCTATGGCAACTCTAGATTGTCTCTAGGGTAGACAACAATTGTCGACAACACATACGGTGGTGGCAAGAGGAGTATGGATCAATAGCCCCTTCCTTGGTGGGTAGATAATATTCTCTTTACACCAACCCTCTAGGTATCACAAAGAAGGTAAAGAGGTCGAGGTCATGCCAATTCTTGCTAAGGAAATGACAAGCTCAGTCACCTCTGAGTTTTTAAATACTCAAGGGCCTAAGTGAAAAAGAATGGAGATAACTTTTTTGTTAAATCCATTCGATTATAATGTTTTCCATTGATAATATGGGCATATGGTGCTTTGTGACAGCATAAAAATTCTTGTTTAACGAGGAAACAAAAACTTTAGTCAATGATACAGGATTATGTTTGTTTTTTATTAATTCTACAAAAACATATAGTTTTGATGCAGGGAATGCTCAAATGTTCTTGAACCCATGGTGATAGCAGAAGGACTGAGTGGCTTGGAACGAGCCACAGTTTTGTGTTAGGGCCATGTTGGAGGCCGATTTTTTATTTTTAAATTTTTCATTCTATAAAATATTTTATTTGAAGGAACAAACCATTTGGCATGTCTTAGTTTTAGATATTCCATCGTGTTGATTGAATGAATGTAGGTTTTATAAAATCAAAACTTTCTCCTTAATGAAAAGTTTGAATAATACCAAAAAAGGATGTTTTTTCGTATTTGTGATTAATAGTTTCTAGTAAAGTTTTTGGTGAAAATTAATGTTTTTTATTTAAAAGGAAATATTAATAAGTATTTAATCCACAAAAGTGGAATCACAAATGCATATAGTATTCAGAAACCTTGAATACCAAGAAATTGCTCTTTTCTAATTTGAAACTCATAATCCTTATATTGACTTCTTGTTACATTACAAATTAATGTTTCTATTCCTTTTGAATTAATTTTGTGATTGCAGAATAAATTTCCCTATGCACCCCCATTCTCCTACACATACGTCGTCCTTTGCACATCAAACATTCCTCACAGATTCACGACTCTATGAAACTATTGTTCCACATGATCAAATCTGTAAAAAAATTCGATGAAAATGAGCTTAAATTGAAATAATAAAAGATAAACACAATAGAAACTCTTGTATTTCTCTTAAAATGAGAGAATTAGTTGAAGAAACCCCCCTCTTCTCCACCTAAGGATGCCATAACTTACACAATTTCAATACTATTTAGTTTAATAATAGTGTTGCTCACAAGAGTTCTAGTTACTATTTTTTATTCAGAATCTAAAAACGCTATCAATTTCACGGTACTTCAAGATTAATTATGTTACTGAATTCTATCGAATTTTGGCAATATCAACACACCAGTGGTTAGTGTTAAAGAGAAAAGTGATAATACAGAGAAAACATGATAAAGAGTAAGGGGTTTCAGCTTGGAATTACTGAAGCTTTAAGTCTCTTTGTTATTTCCTCTATTTTGAAAATCACCTACAATAATGTGCTCATCAGCAAGGTCAATTTTGTAAATAGCAGATATGGTTTTCCCGCTGAAAAGGTTTGAAAATTCGATTCTGTAGATAGCGAATACTTCAAATCCTATTTAGCTAACAATTTTTTTGTATGTTTATTTGGCCAAGAAATTTGCTGAAACGAAATTTCTCCAAAAAAACACAACATTGTGGATGAAAGTCACACTCAAATAATACAAATTCAACACACTTTGACACCAAGAGAAATTTTATAGTCACTAGCAAGGAAAATGTGAAATATTCGTTATTTCTAGTTTACAAATCACTCTTTCTAATTGTGCCTATTACATTACAAATTAAATTTTCTATTCCTATTTAAACTAGCTTTCTCTCCCACATAGATAAATATGTAAAAGTTTTAAATGGAAAAGAGTCCAAAATTAATTTCCTTCTTACACAAAGAAGTTCCCTCTGCACCCTAGTTCTCGCGCACATACCTCGTCCTCTACACGTCTTTCATTGTGCACAGATTCACAACTCTATGCAACTGTTCTCCCGCACAACTAAATATGTAAAAGTTTTAAATGGAAAACAACTTAAAATGAAATAATAAAAGATAAACCCACTAGAAATATATGTCTTGATTCTAGTGTCACAATACTAACCGAAGGAAACCCCCTGGTTCTCCCATACATACTTCGTCCTCCACACATCCTTCATTCCACAAAAATCCATAGCTCTATGCAATTTCTCTCTCGCGTAACTAAATCTGTAAATGTTTTAAATGAAAAAAATATTAAAATTAATTTCATGTGTGTACCCGTTCTCCTACACATGCTTCATCCCCAACACATTCTTATGGATTCACAATGTTTCATATATTTTCATAAAAGAGACGAATTTTGTAACATGCGCAAGAATATTTGTAGCAACATAACATTCCTACTATATATATATATATATATATATATATATATATATATATATATATATCTTATTAGGTAGATAATAGTATAGTTTAAGTATTAAGATATAATTTTCTTATATATCATGTTCAATGCACTCGACAAATGACTTAGTTATTTGCACTAAATATTGCAAAGAAAAAGTTTTTTTTGCCATGCATGTTCATAGATTAATATTTTTACCACATTAAGGATAAGCGTTTTAATTAATTAGTTTGTATATTAAGCAAATTTGTATATATGTAATAGGAAAATGTGAAATATTATTAAATTACGAATTAAAGTTCTTCTTCATAGTTAAATTAATTAAGTGGCCACCTAATAAATTTCTCTCCATACCCCCATTCTTTTGCACATACTCCATCCTCTGCACATCCTTCATTCTACATAGATTCGTAGCTCTATGAAACTTCTCTCATACACAACTAAATATGAAAAAGTTTTAAATGGAAAATAGTTTAAAAGTAATTTCATCCATGCGGAATAAAGTTCCCTATGCACCTTGTTCTCCAACACATACCGCATCCTTCATATAGTAAAATATTCGCACAAGGAAGCTCCTCACAATGAGACATAATAATATTAATTCGAGATTTGTTCATAGTTAAATTAATTACGCATTAACAGAATAAATTTTCCTTTTCACCTCCATTTGTTTTCATTTTGTAGAGTACGAAAGCGGAATCAAAACTTTTATTATACAAAGCACACACTAATATATCCCTACCTTAATCAATCTATATATTAAGAAAATTTGTACATATGTGATAAGAAAATCTGAAATATTATTACATTACAAATTAAAGTTTCTATTCATAGTTAAATTAATTAGGTGTCCATGAAATAAAGTTTCCTATACACCCACGTTCTCTCGCACATATCCCGTCCTCTATGCATCCTTCCTTCATTCAAAACGTATTTATAGTTGTATGTAACTACACTCTCATATAGCTAAATATATAGAATTTTTAAATGAAAAAGAGTCTAAAATTAATTTAATTCCTGCCCAATAAAGTTCCCTCTACACCCTAGTTCTCTGGCACATACCCCTTCCTCGACACAGTAAAAATTCCGCCCAAGGAAAGCTTCACATGAGAAAGATCTGCACAATGAAACATAGTAATATTAATTCAATATTTGTTCATAATAAAGTTTTGTTTGCACCCCGCACATACCTTTTCCTCCACACATTTTTCATTTTGCATAGATTCATAGCTCTATGCAACTTATCTCACGTACATAATATGTAAAATTTTTAAATGGAAAATAATCCAAAATTAATTTTTTTCTTACCAAATAAAGTTCCCTTTGTACCCCCGTTCTCCCTCACATACCTTGTCCTCTGTATAGTAAAACCTCAACACAATGAAAGCTTCACACAAGAAGGCTCCCCACAGTGAAACATGATAATATTAATTTGAGATTTTTTCATAGTTAAATTAATTACATATCAATGGAATAAAGTTTTGTTTGCACCCTCGTTCTCCTACACATACCCCGTCTTTCGCAAACTCTTCATTCTACACACATGCATAGCTCTATGCAATTTCTATACAGCGTAGCTAAATTGTAAGAGTTTTAAATGGAAAGGAGTTTTAAATTAATTCCATCCCTGTGGAATAAATTTCCCTCGGTGCCCTCGTTCTCCAGCACATACCTAGTCCTCCACACAGTAAAATATTTACACAAACAAACGTAATAATATTAATTGGACATTTGTTTAAGCCCTCCTCCTCCCACCTATGCAAAAGACATGCAACAACCCCAATTCTAGCATCATTGGGCATAGAAATAGCATAACAATGCTAGTGCCAGTGTCTGTGTGAGAGCACTCACCACACTAATGGAATGGCCACTCAGAAATGAATTGTCAGACACTAACAAAAATACCAATAAATAAATAAATAAATAATGTCACCTCCCAAGGGAATTATGTTCCATCATAGCCCCTCGTCCAGTAGGAAATTAGACATAAAATTTGTATAAAATTAAAAAATTCTTTTTGAATTTATAGAAAAATAAAAACATTAAGCATTTTCTAAAAACTTTGGTTAAATTTACCAAAACATAACAAAATAATGTAAAGTCAATGTACTTTTACTTTTACTATAAGACTAGTGTTATAGTAGAGGCGAGGCAAAGGCTAATAAGCACATTATAATAAAATAAGAAACAATGAGAAGAAACGTGTTTTAACGTAGAGAAAATCTTAAATTTTGGAAGAGTGAACTTAAAGTCTATCTTAAATTTTGGAAGAGTGAACTTAAAGTCTCGGATATATAGATAAAGTAGGTGTGGAGTAATTTTTAGTACTTGAATCCTGGATGCGGGTGGTCGGAATGTGGAATAGGTTGCAAAGGCGGTGCGATGGTGCGTGGGACTCCTTCATCGCCACCCTCCTTTGTGTCCTGATTGCAATTAATTGCATTAACGATTCACTGTCTGGGGCATTTAAGATGCACAATTGTCCATACACCAGTTCGATTAACTGTGCCATGGCTTCTCCGGCAAGCTTCAATTCGGCTCTGATACCCTTTCGTTCCTGCTGCTCCTTGGCGGATTCTGAGACCAGCACCAGAACCATCATGGGTCGAAGTTGCTCACTCTCCTGCTGCATTAACCTCGCTCCTGGGCTGCATATCACGCACTCCCCCCTTTGCTCTCAGAATTTGGGCTTTAGCGCTGAAGAGATTCATACTTCTCAGCATTGGGGCTTCAGTTTGGGCTCGACTGACCTGAATTACTCTGCCATCCCCAGCACCTTCGAGTTCAACTCTAATCACCAGGACATTATGCCTCGTTTGCGACATAGATTGAGGAGCAGGCGTGGCTCGAGCCGAGGTGGTCTCTCTCGACGCCCTCCTTCTTCGCCCAGCTCCTCTTCTCCGCAGTCTGACTCTTGGAGGGGGCGGTATCCAGAGACTCGCAGTGGAAGGGGTGCTTCGGCTGGCCGTTGGGCTGCTTTGCCCGCTCGTCATCTTTCCAATCTCCTCCCTAGTCAGCAGCACAGGGCGCAATTTCGATTCCCCTGTCTGCTCAACATGCCAACGATCATTGCCAATATAACAATTGATTTCAAAGAAGTGCCCCCAGATGTGAATGCAGAGCTCCAAGACTCTCCTCCGGGGCAGGCCCTATTCTCCCTCAACTGCTAGCCAGAAACGGATGCCGGATGTTGGCTGCTCCTCGTTTCTTCCCAATTCGAATTCTGCGGAGGATAGCTTCAAGAATGATGGTACTCTGGCCATGTCTGACGAGAAAATGAAGAACACTATCTTACAGGAAAATCCAGATGCTATTGATGTTGTGCTGAACGAGGATGCTCCAGATGATTATGCTTGCCGCGTGGTCGAGTCTCCTCCGCCCACTCCAGGTGATTAATGGTCTCTCATCCTACAGTATTGGTTTTGGTTGTTCGCGGTGCCAGGTTCAGTACTGGCAATTACATGCTTTTACAGTCTAGCTAGTTCTCCTTTCACTGTTTTTTTGAAAGCCGGTTTCCCCTATATGGGCGGCAGTATGTCATGTATAAGCTCGTTCAGATCTACAGGTCTGTAGCTTACTGTGGTGGTTTGATATGTGGTGTGAAAAGTGTTTTTGTGCTTAGATGTCAGTCCATGTTCCATTGTTGTATCTGCCTCCTGGCACTGTATGTTGATATTTTGAATTGGTTTTACCAGAATGCTCATCTTGCGAGCCAAAACTATGAGGTTTTTGCCTCCATGTAACTGTAACTTTTTTGTATATTAATAGATTAAGCGTATTTAGAGAAAAAAAGGATAATATATATGTATTAATTATGAGTGTTTTTCTAACGATCAAACATAGAGATATACTTTTATGTAAAATATTATTTTACTTTGTACATTCTAGCTATCGAATGCATTTTATCATTATGAGATACACGCAATTTGTAATAAATGTTAAATATATTAGATTAGAAGTTTTTTTTTTTTTGGAGAATTAGAATTTTGGTAAAAGGTAAGTTGTAAGATAAAAGATTTTATAGTAATAATAAGTGTAAAATTAAAAAAAAAAATAAGTTGAAAATAAATTTAAAAAAAAAATTTATTATTTAAATTATATTTTTAATGCATAAAAAAAAAAAAAACAAAATTGACTAAAATAAACTTAAAATAACAAAAGAGCCAAAATGTAAGATAATGATATTATTTAAATGTTTTAACCATATATATATATATATATATATATATATATATATATATATATATATATTTAACCACATATAATATTTAAGTTGATATTCAAATATTTTGTGTGAGTATTGAAATATTTTGTTTATAAACCACATTGTTCACACTTAAAAAAAAAAATTGTTATTAATGTATTTTTAAATATGTTTAGTCAAATTAATAGATGAAATGGTTCTTTTTACAACATTTTTCCTAATTAATTTTGTTGAAAATTAGATGCATATTTTAAAAAATCATAATTTTAAGTTGTTTAATTCACAAAAATAGAGTGTATCTCAGATTTTCAAGGTGTTGAATCCATTTGTACATTCAATAGTATATTTTAAATGAAAGGAAATGACAATCTCGTTAGAAATTATATTGCCATATTAAAAACCAAAAATCTATTTCATCTATTTGTTAAACTATGGTAGATAATAGATATATGTGATTGTTATTTAACATTTCATATTAAAATATTTTATTTATAATCCACATTCATTTTTTTTTGTTATTAATAATACTTTTTAAACATCGTATCTTAATTTTATATGAAGAGTTACATGAATTATTTATATTAGGAAATAATCAAATTTTATTATGACCAACACACATTAATTATAACTTTCCCTATCTATCTATAATACATGGATATTTAAATAATTTATCTATATCTTATACAAAAATATACATCATTTTCACATTGAAAAGTAAAAATATAAAGTTGTTTTGTTTGTTTTTTTTTTAATTTTTTTTATAAGTTGATATCAACAACAAATTAACCATGAGAGAATGACTATCATAATGAAGGACTATTGATGTTTTGTAATACTTTTAAATAAAACTAGCCAAATATAAATAAGTTGGCAACTAACCAAATATAAAGTTGGTCGAGTGAGATCCCATAGCTGATAGTTTACACGTTTACCATCCATAAAATGTCTAAACTTACTCCAGAATTTCACTAGTTTTATTGTAAATAAAAATAAAAATAAAATAATATATTTATCAATAATAAAATTAAAAATCATATTAAATTATCAAACCATTATATATATAAAAAGCCAACCCAAGAAGTTTGTAAAGAATGTCTCAATGAGCAGGTTGCTTTTCATTGAAACATAATTTATAAAACAAAACACATTGCTTCTTTTGCAAAGAGAATATTAGATCACGATGCTTCTTTTGCAAGAATAATATTAAATTTTAAAGAATTAACTCTTAAAATTTTGCACAAGGAGAATCTTAAATTTTGAAAAAATAATTCTTTAGGCAAAATAAATATAAGGATTTTGCACAAATAAATTCAAAGTTTTGGAGAAAGCAATAAGAATCTTAAATTTTGAAAAATTAATTCTCTACACAAAATAAACATAAATATTTTGCAAAATAAATCCAAAGTTTTAGCGAAAGCATGAAAGAATTGCATTTACGAGAGGATCTCAAATCCTAACGAAGCACGTTGCTTTTTTTGAGCAGAGGCAATGGCAGCATTAACCATAAAACTGTGTAAAAAGAAAACCAAGAAGAACATCAACAAAGGGTAAATATAAAATATTATTTTCAGTACAAATCTAAATTTTGTTGAGGAAAAAGAATAGCACATGGTGATATTGCCATAAGACAGTGACAACCAATGGCAATGTTGACCAATATTTGTGATCGTACACGCCTACTTTCTAGAAATGCCTGAGAATGGGATTTAAGTAAAAGGTTGATATTGTGACATGTGTGGAATTGTAGTTGGTTAAGATAGGCTATTGGCTCAAGTTAAAGATTTTATTAATTTTATAAGTAGATAGAATAAAAGTTGATATTATGACTTGGTGTATGGGAGTAGATATGTAGTTTTCGTAAGTCTTTGGTTCAACTTGTATGAAGAGAGGTTAAATGTTAGAGTTATTTATAAATTAAGAAAATTACATAAAGGAGGTTGAAGTATAGTTTTTTATAATTTTGTTGAAAATATATTTTTTATTAATTCAAGGGGAAAATTTATTTTTCAAAGAAAACTAAATTATTTTATATTTAAATATAAAAAATTGTTTACAAAATTGAAATGCTATATTATGTGTATTATATGTTATAAAGAAAAAGAAATTATTCCATTATTATACGTAATATAACTAACTATTTCAGCATAGCTTAAAAATTATGTGTAAGTTATTATCAATCTAATTCCTAAGTGTCAACATTGAGATAAACAAAAACAACCTCATATACAATATTAGCAATATAATAAGTAAATGTAAATTTCCTAGATTCTTGAAATTGATCACTAGAAAAGTAGGGATCACTAGAGGGTTGAAAAGGTGTTCAATCTTTGTTAATTGCGGGCCACACTATAGTTGGGAAAACGATTATGTCTTAATTGTCAAATCCATTGGGGCTAGCCATCACTATTTGCTATTTGCTAAGGTAAGTTGACACATCATCGTTATCCAAGGAAAACCACACCACCTAACTATCTAAATTACCTCAATGGTGGTTAGTAAGAAGGCAGGCTTTCACTCTTGCCAATGCCTTTGAGTCTTGGAGGGATTCAGAATCTAATTTGGTCATTTCTAAAAAAAAAATAACATTAAGAGTACTTTGAAGTGGAAATAGATTCAACACTATCACTATCAAAATAAGGTATTGATAGTGGAAATGAATTCAGCACCATCAAAATTGGGGTAGCCAAAATATTGAAGCTTGACAGCGATAAACCAAAATTCCAAAATTTTCATTAAGATTTTTAATAAAATCAAACACCAATTTTCATGGTTTTACACCTCCTTAGCTTAAATAAATTAATTATTCTTTTATAAATAAAAGGAAATAAAATGGAAAACGTTTATATAATTATATAATTCGGCATGGTAAGAATCTCAACCGTGTTGATAATTAGAAGTTAAGTAAGAGTTGAACTCCGATTCTAACCAAGTAAACAACAACATTGGCACATTGTATAACTTTAAACAACAACATTTATTTTTTGTTAGACGATTAAGTTATATTTGTTTTTGGCGTTGTTTTTTTTTTTAATTTAATTTGTTTTGCATTGATTTTCCTCGTTGTAATTTGGGACCACTCGCTTGGGGGCCAGCCACGTCCCCTCCTCCGCTGTGTTTGGGTGGCTTATATATATATATATATATAGTTGTAAAGGTTTGGGTGGGCCGGGCCCGCTCCACATGGCTCCGACCCAGAACATATATATTTGGGGTTGCGTGCGAAGGGTGCAGTGAGGGTAATGGCCCGCCACCTATGGTTCATGTGGTGGGGTGGTGGCACCACCCCACCACTATATATATATATATATATATATATATAGATATAAATAAAGATATAGATATAGATATAGATATAGATATAGATATAGATATAGATATAGATATAGATATAGATATAGATATATATATATATATATATATATATATATATATATATATATATATATATATAATGGTAATTTTCGCTTTTAATGAAAATAAGGGTCATTGGGCAATTTAACGAGGCCACAATTTCACCTATTTTCAAGAGTTGGGTTCCCTACCGGTTAACGGTGAATTTATGGGACACTTAAACTTGACCCACTACCCAACTTTGACTCGCTCTAAATTCTCCATACGAGCTCATATTGGAGATCCGTTCACACAGTTGGAATCAGAGCGATGGGCACTTCAATCTGAACTTGGTTCGAGAGAAATCTGCCCACTTTGAATTTTGACATATCATCAACCCTCTTGGTATCCTGAGGGTGTCTGGAGCCACCTGGATCAATCCTCCCCACTGAACATAATCTGTAGTTGCTTTGTACCTTGTCTATGCCACAAGTGTCCTGAAAGGTCACCCTTCATTCTCCTTCACCTTTGTCCTTTGGAGCCATAAGCGATGAGCTGACACCTGCATCCTCTGCAAACCTGTAGTACAATATTTTTCAAATTACATGCTTAACTAAGCAGCCAATCTATGAACCAAGCATCACATACTTGCCATGAGTTTATGGCACATACTCGGTGGTCAAGTTTACATTAAAATGGAAACAATACCCCAACTATCAATACAAGGCCAAAGTATCATTGATTCTTCATAAGTGATGGAAAACAAATCATCACTTTTCCATTTTAAATTTCAACATGTGATTCACAAAGTAAGGCCAAAACAAGATAACACATCTAGAAAAACCATCTCTCGCTTATCAAAGTGAATGGGCCATCTCTCTGTGGCGCATTTTCTTATCGAACAATTGTCTCAACTGGTTCATGTACAGACACTTTTTCTTTAAGGTGCTGCTCTGGATGGATCCTCCAACACGTGGCTCTTTGATGACCACTTCTGTTGCAATGACTGCAATGAGTCTTCTTCCTCCAAACCTTCTTTACTTTCTTCTTTTCATGTTGTAGAGAAGGCATTTCGCACCTCATCCTCTTTTGTGTTTCCATTTTTTTCCAACACTTAGAAAACAAATGGTTATGTAATCCACAAAAACTACATGTTTTATGATGCCATGATCTAGGTTCATTATTAGCGACATGCTTGTATTCAAAATGAACACTAGAATATTAAGACTTGTTATACCTTTCTTGGTTGTCTCTGGTGCGGTCATGGTGATGAGAGATTTCCTCATCTCTTTCTCTACAATGTGCATTGTCATAGGATGATGGTGAAGTGTTCCCATCAATCTGTTTCCCCAATGGTTTCAACCATGAATTGGGATCTTCTAACACCTTCGAGCAAAATCCTTCAATGTACCCCAAGCCTGCTAATTAAGGTCTCTGCACGACCTCCAATGGTTGAATCATGCCTTGGCCATTAACGCCAAGTCCTCCTCCCTTGTATTCCATATTGGTGAGGAGTCGCATGCCAGTTCCTGTAATGGGTATCTCTACATTTCCCACAGAAATGGTTGTAGAAATTTAATACGAAATATGTATCGCCTGGATTATCTTTATCTAACAATTATATGCCACTTTTAGATACAAAATTGCTTCTAAAAAATGTTTGCGGAATTTAAAACACAATTGCTAATAGCAATATCATTAAGAAATATCAATCACACATAACACAGATAATTTACCAGGAAAGCATAAAGCAAAAAACCCCACTATCTTCTAGTATGTATTATATCATGGATCATGAAACAATTACATACAAAGCTTCAATCCAAGAGCTCTCAGTACAATAGCTAACTGTCTCACACTGTCATACAAAAATTGGCAGTTTCCTTAGCCAATTTACTGTCTCTAGACAACTTGCCTCCACTGTGCAGTCCCTAATGGCAAAGAACCCCTGAATGAATGATCCTTGCATTCCTTGACTGCGCAATCCTCATAGGCATATCCAATGTGTGTGTGGTTGCATATGTGCCACCGATAATGTCACAACTGATAGTCAATATGTCCCTTTCACCTACATCTCAACTGGGTCTCCACTGGATCTGATATGCATGTAGTGAATAGTACTAAATCTTCAGTTGCATGTGAGGCCATTGATTGTGAATTAATTAATAATTAATTCACTTGATCTCTCACTAGTGTATCTTCAGTTACAACTAGCAAAACTGACTTTAACCCACTTAACTAAGTTAAACTACTTTACAACTCTCATAACTACACTTCCAAATCTATTACAACTTCGAATCACTCAGTTACAACTAAGACCACTTGAATGTCCCACCAACCAACCACTCAACTCAAACTTCCTATAGCTAACTGATTTTCCACTTCAGCTAACTATTTCCAAGTGCTCATTGAGAATAGACTATTGTTTATTGTCCAACTAATATTAAGGATAATAATAACCGACATGCATCTATAAATAGACATGAAATATATAAATAGAACTTGTGCATACATCTGTAAATAGAACTTGCACATACATCTATAAATAGACCTCATCTATAAATAGAATTTGCTCATGCATATATAAATAGACATCCACCTAAACATAGCCTATGTGGGTCCCACCTAGTGTAGGTGATTAATTTTCACTAGGATCAAGGATGTTATTTCTGGATGCCAATTTCATAGTTTCTTGTTGCAAACTTCAACAATGATAACATGTGAAGATGAAACTTAAGAAACATCAATTTTTTTTCCTCGTATGTCGATTCAAAAACATGTGATGATGGCTTCTTCAAGGATTTTCTGCGCTTCAATTCCTCCAAAGCATCTTCCACGACTTGCAACTGAAGATGAAATCTATGCTTCTCTGCTTTCTCTTCTTGGAGAAGCCTCCTTAATTCAACATCCTTTGCTTGAAGGCTCTAGTCGTTGCGCTTTAGTTCTTCCAAGGCTGCCTCTGCAACTTGCAACTGAAGTTGCACTCTCTTCTTATCCTCTTTCTCCTCTCGTAGAAGCACTTTCAATTCAGCGTTATCTACTTGAAGGTTATGATTGATCTCCTCATTCGAATGATGAGAAGATGGTGAGGGCGATGAATATTCACTGGAACATGAAGCATCGCTTCCTGCTTCTTCTTTCTCTCATCTTTCATAAGCTTCATACATCATGTCCACCATTTTGGACATCCTGAGCATGGTCTCGTACATGTCTTTGCCATCCTTCATTGTTGCACGTTCAATCGTTGTTCACGCTCGCAATTCGCATCCACAAGAAGGCCTCTCTAATACCACTTGATCTGGGGCCGTTAGCTATCATATTTACCCATGATATTTTATTTTTGTTATATTGTTAGAATTTCATTTTAAAATAGCATAAAATAACACATGTGCATTCTTAAGCAAGAGGAAACAAGGCAACCATAAACAACATAGAAACACGAGACATTGATAATGGAGTTCACACAGTGTGGGCTACGTCTCTGGGCTCGGTGTCAAAATGGGGTAGGCCACTTCATATAGTGCAGGAAATGGGAAGATGTACATGGATGATGTCCATACAAGGATGTGCCCTCAACATGAGTGGCTTGTCTCTCCACGTGACATTCTGCTACATGAACTCTCACTCACAATGGACCTCCTATCAACATGACATAATCTCACATGAAGAAAAAAAAAGATCCCACACATGCATCAAGCAAGGATCTAGAAATCATAATACATTTCACAACAAAAAGAGGCACATGATCAATTGCATATACCTCAACCCCTAAAGCTAGTTGAAGAAGCGGATGCTCAACTACTAAATCTGGTTGTATCGTCAAATTCGTGGCGTCAAGGTGCATAGAATTGACTATCCACATTGAAAAATCTGACATCGTCACTCCAATCTGGAAAATGGCTAAGAGATGGGAAGCTCTGCTGCTGAAACAAATGCTGCAATTGAGTTCCTAATGTCGAGAGGTGTAAAATCGACATACATTTTGTTGAATTCTGACTCCGGCAAGTTTTGGGCCTCAAGGAATATTTTGATTCCCTCAAGATTCCCTAAGATTATGTTCTATAGGGAATCTACAAATCTACTGCTAAGATGGCCATTTTGGCATTACCATCGCGTTCCTTGTGAAATTTTGGTTAAAATGATTGTAAACTTCATATTATTCTAACAAAATGAAATTTACCTCCCTATGAAATATTTTTGGAATCAAAGAATATTCTCTACAAAAGCTTCTTTGTCTCGAAAATTATGCCATAATGGTTTAGCCTTTGTGGATGCGCTCATGGTTCCTCCCCTGGTTTGGGCTCAGCATTCTGCTGCTTGACCTCCGAGCTCCACCATAACACCTCTTCAAATATGCTCCTTCCCGTCCTTGGGTTGAATGGCAAAATGAAATGGTTTATAACCAATATTCGTTGAATTTTTCAAAGCCCAATGGGCTGGCGGAATGGTAAATAATAAAATTCGGTTATTGGGGGTCGGAGGTTCCAACACCACTAAACCCAAAAATGGCACATTTTATAACTTTAAACAACAACATTAAATTTTTGTTGGACAGTTAAGTTATATTTGTTTTTGGCGTTTTTTTTTTTAATTTAATTTATTTTGCATTGATTTGCACGTTGTATTTTGGGACCGCCTGCTCAACGGTCGGCCACGTGGGCTGGGCAGGTTCGACCTACTGGTTGAACCTCTCTAGTTGCCTTGGGTGACTATATATATATATATATATATATATATATATATATATATATATATATATATATATATATATAATTACAGGTTTGGGTGGGCGGGTCCTAGAAGCATATACTCTTGGGGTTAACATGCGAATTTGTGAGGTGTGGCTCGCCCTTGTATTTTTAAATTTTATTATAATATGGTTCATGTGGTGGGGTGGCGAGGTGAGCATTTTCACCTATCTATATATATATATATATATATATATATATATATATATATATATATATATATATATATATATATATATATATCATCATCCCTGTCTATGTTTTTAACGAAAATAAGGTTCAATGGGCAATTTAACGAGGCCATAATTTCACCCATTTTCACAGGCTGGGTTCTCTCCCGGTTGACAGTGAAGTTGTGGGACACATAAACTTGGCCCACTACCCAACTTTGACCAAGAATTTGAATCGCTCTAACTTCTCCATATGGGCTCGGATTGAAGATTCATTCACACCATTGGAATAAGGGTGATGAGCACTTCAATCTGAACCTGGTACGAGAGAAATCCAGCCACTTTGAATTTTGACCTATCATAAACCCTCTTGGTATCCTAAGGGTATGTGGAGCCACCTGGATCACTTTTGATCCCCAATAGTCCCTCTAATGGGGGTTATAACATTGTATAAAGGTTTAATCATCATGCATACGATGGTGGCAAGAGGAGTATGGATCAATAGCCCCTTTCTTGGTGGGTGGATAATATTGCTCTTTACACCAACCCTTTAGGTATCACAAAGAAGGTAAAGAGGTCGAGGTCATGCCAATTCTTGCTAAGGAAATGAAAAGCTTGGTCACCTCTGAGTTTCTAAATACTCAAGGGCCTTAGTGAAAATGAATGGAGCTAAATTTTTTGTTAAATCCAATCGATTATAATGTTTTCTGTTGAGAATATGGGCATATGGTGCCTTGCGAAAGCATAAAAATTCTTGTTCGACGAGGAAACAAAAACTTTGGTCAATGATACAAGATTATGTTTGTTTTTTGTTAATTCTACGAAAAACATATGGTTTCGATGCAGGGAATGCTCAAATGTTCCTGAACCCATGGTGATAGAAGAAGGACCGAGTGGCTTGGAACGAGCCACAGTTTTGTGTTGGGGGCATGTTGGAGGCCGATTTTTTTTTTTCATTCTATAAAATATTTTATTTGAAGGAAAAAACTATTTGGCATGTCTTAGTTTTAGATATTCCATCATTTTGATTGAATGAATGTAGGTTTTATAAAATCAAAACTTTCTCCTTAATGAAAAGTTTGAAGAATACCAAAAAAGGATGTTTTTTCGTATTTGTGATTAATAGTTTCTAGTAAAGTTTTAGGTGAAAATTAATGTTTCTTATTTAAAAGGAAATATTAATAAGTATTTAATCCACAAAAGTGGAATCACAAATGCACATAGTATTCAGAAACCTTGAATACCAAGAAATTGCTCTTTTCTAATTTGAAACTCATAATCCTTATATTGACTTCTTGTTACATTACAAATTAAAGTTTATATTCCTTTTGAATTAATTTTGTGATTGCAGAATGAATTTCCCTATGCACCCCCATTCTCCTGCACATACGTCGTCCTTTGGACATCAAACATTCCTCACAGATTCACAACTCTATGAAACTATTATTCCGCACGATCAAATCTGTAAAAAATTTCAATGGAAATGAGCTTAAATTGAAATAATAAAAAATAAACACAATAGAAACTCTTGTATTTCTCTTAAAATGAGAGAATTAGTTGAAGAAACCCCCCTCTTCTCCACCTAAGGATGCCATAACTTACGCAATTGCAATACTATTTGGTTTAATAATAGTGTTGCTCACAAGAGTTCTAGTTACTATTTTTTATTCAGAATCTAAAAACACTATCAATTTCACGGTACTTCAAGATTAATTATGTTACTAAATTCTATCGAATTTTGACAATATCAACATGCCAGTGGTTAGTGTTAAAGAGAAAAGTGATAATACAGATAAAATATGACAAAGATTAAGGGGTTTCAACTGAGAATGACTGAAGTTTTAAGTCTCTTTGTTATTTCCTCTATTTTGAAAATCACCTACAATAAGGTGCTCATCAACAAGGTTGATTTTGTAAATAGTAGATATGGTTTTCCCGCTGAAAAGGTTCGCAAATTCGATTATGTAGATAGCGAATACTTCAAATCCTATTTAGCTAACAATTTTTCTGTGTGTTGATTTGGCCAAGAAATTTGTTGAAACGAAATTTCTCCAAAAACACACAACATTGTGGATGAAAGTTTTTGTCACACTCAAATAATACAAATTCAACACACTTTGACACCAAGAGAAATTTTATAGTCACTAGCAAGGAAAATGTGAAATATTCGTTATTTCTAGTTTACAAATCACTCTTTCTAATTGTGCCTATTAAATTACAAATTAAATTTTGTATTCCTAGTTAAACTAAATTTCTCTCCCACATAGATAAATATGTAAAAGTTTTAAATGGAAAAGAGTCCAAAATTAATTTCCTTCTTGCACAAAGAAGTTCCCTCTGCACCCTAATTCTTGCGCACATACCTCATCCTCTACACGTCTTTCATTGTGCACAGATTCACAACTCTATGCAACTATTCTCCCGCACAACTAAATATGTAAAAGTTTTAAATGGAAAAAAGCTTAAAATGAAATAATAAAAGATAAACCCACTAGAAATACATGTCTTGATTCCAGTGTCACAATACTAACCAAAGAAAACCCCCTGGTTCTCCTATACATACTTCATCCTCCACACATCCTTCATTCCACACAAATTCATAGATCTATGCAACTGCTCTCTCGCCCAGCTAAATCTGTAAATGTTTTAAATTAAAAAATTATTATAATTAATTTTTTTTGTGCACCAGTTCTCCTACACATGCCCCATCCCCTATACATTCTTATGGATTCACAATGTTTCATATATTTGCATAAAAGAGATGAATTTTGTAACATGCGCAAGAATATTTGTAGCAGCATAACATTCCTACTATATATATATATATATATATATATATCTTAATTAGGTAGATAATAATATAGTTTAAGTATTAAGATATAATTTCCTTATATATCATGTTCAATGCACTCCACAAATGACTTAGTTCTTTGCACTAAATATTGCAAAGCAAAAGTTTTTTTGCCATGCATGTTCATAGATTAATATTTTTACCACATTAAGGATAAGCGTTTTAATTAATTAGTTTGTATATTAAGCAAATTTGTATATATGTAATAGGAAAATGTGAAATATTATTACATTACGAATTAAAGTTCTTCTTCACAGTTAAATTAATTGTGTGGCCACCGAATAAATTTCTCTCCATACCCCCATTCTTTCGCACATACTCCATCCTCTGCACATCCTTCATTCTACATAGATTCATAGCTCTATGAAACTTCTCTCATACACAACTAAATATGAAAAAGTTTTAAATGGAAAGTAGTTTAAAATTAATTTCGTCCATGTTGAATAAAATTCACCATGCACCTCGTTCTCCAACACATACCCCATCCTCCATATAGTAAAATATTCGCACAAGGAAGCTCCTCACAATGCGACATAATAATTTTAATTCGAGATTTGTTCATAGTTAAATTAATTACACGTTAATGGAATAAACTTCCCTTTTCACCTCCATTTTCCTGTAGATACCCCATCTTCCACACATCCTTCATACAGTAAATGTTTTCATTTTGTAGAGTACAAAAGCATAATCAAAACTTTTATTATACAAATCACAAACTAAAATATCCCTACCTTAATCAATCTGTATATTAAGAAAATTTGTACATATGTGATAAGAAAATCTGAAATACTATTACATTACAAATTAAAATTTCTATTCATAGTTAAATTAATTAGGTGTCCATGAAATAAATTTTCCTATGCAACCACTCTCCCGCACATACCCCATCCTCCTCCGTGCATCCTTCATTCAACACATATTCATAGTTGTATGTAACTACACTCTCATATAACTAAATATATAGAAGTTTTAAATGAAAAAGAGTCTAAAATTAATTTAATTCTTGCCCAATAAAGTTCCCTCTACACCCTCGTTCTCCCACACATACCTCTTCCTCAACACAGTAAAAATTCAGCACAAGGAAATCTTCACAGAAGAAAGATCCGCACAATGAAACATAGTAATATTTATTCAATATTTATTCATAATACAGTTTTGTTTGCACCCTAGTTCTCCCGCACATACCCTTTCCTACCTAGTACTCCTGCACATACCTTTTCCTACGCACATCTTTCATTTTGCACAAATTCATAGCTCTATGCAACTTATCTCACGTACATAATATGTAAAAGTTTTAAATGGAAAATAATCTAAAATTATTTTTTTCCTACCAAATAAAGTTCCCTCTATACCCCCGTTCTCCCTCACATACCTTGTCCTCTGTACAGTAAAAGCTCTGCACAATGAAAGCTTCACGCAAGAAGGCTCCGCACAATGAAACATGGTAATATTAATTTGAGATTTTTTCATAGTTAAATTAATTACATGTCAAGTTTGGTTTGCACCCTCGTTGTTCTCCTGTACATACACCCCCGTTCTCCTGTACATACCCCCTCCTTCACAAACTCTTCATTCTACACACATGCATAGCTCTATGCAATTTCTCTCTCGCACAGCTAAATTGTAAGAGTTTTAAATGGAAATGAGTTTTAAATTAATTTCATCCCTGTGGAATAAATTTCCCTCTGTGTCCTTGTTCTCCAGCACATACCCCATCCTCCACACAGTAAAATATTTACACAAACAAACGTAATAATATTAATTGGACATTTGTTTAAGCCCTCCTCCTCCCACCTATGCAAAAGACATGCAACAATGCCAATTCTGGCATCATTGGGCATAGAAATAACATAACAATGCACTCACCACACTAATGGAATGGCCACTACGAAAATTAGTTTTTTTTTTTAAATGAATTATCGAAAAAAATATCGAAAAATAAATAATAATAAAATGTCACCCTCCACGGGAATTATTTTCCATCATAGCCCCTCATCCAATAGAGAATTATGTTCCATCATAGCCCCTCATCCAATAGAGAATTAGACATAAAATTTGTATAAAATTAAAAAATTATTTTTGAATTTATAGAAAAATAAAAACATTAAGCATTTTCTAAAAACTTTAGTTAAATTTATCAAAACATAACAAAATACTGTAACTTTTACTTTTACTATAAGACTAATGTTATAGTCCACGCCAGGCAAAGGCTAATAAGCAAATTATAATAAAATAAAAAACAATGAGAAGAAACGTGTTTTAACATAGAGAAAATCTTAAATTTTGGATGAGTGAACTTAAAGTCTGATATATATATAAAGTAGGCGTGGAGTAATTTTTAGTACTTGAAAAACAATTGAAGGATAATATATATGTATTACTGTAACCACTGCCTTAGTGGCTGACAAATTTGTTAAGCGGTTGTTAAGAAGTAAAAATTATTATTGTTTTATTTTATTAAATAGAATATTTGAAAAAAAAAAATTAATTTTGGTTTGAAATAAAAGATTACTTGTGAAATTAGTTTCATAAGTAAAGACTGGTGGTAAAAGTAAATTCAAGATTAGGAGTTAGTTGAAAAAAAAACAATTCCACAGTTACCCAAAGAAACTCTGAAATAAATAGGAGATTTTCAGGAGCTTTGGGGGTTCTGTTGGAGAACTGAGAAATGAATGGTCATCCTGAGAAGTAAATCCCTATAGGCAAATTTACAGTGGAGACCTTTTCACTGGGATTAGAAAGTTGGACCGGATTGTCCCGAAATTTTCTTCCAGATTTCTGTAATCAATGAAGACTCAGTCTTGGAGCTTGGGGGAGAGTTGGAGGACGTAATTGCCCCACTCATGGAAGGGAGGAAATCACACATCAGTAGAAAATCTTATACAGATGAGTAAATCTGTTATATTAGTAGTCTTTTCTGGTTATTTGTTCCTAAATAAGCATATTGGGAAAAAAAATCACTGTAGAATTGAATGTTTACTGGAGTTAATAATTATAATAGGAGAACTTGCAGGTAGGAAGAAAGCTTGAGAAAAGAAAATTATTTAGTAGGTAAATAATAATATTTCTTGTTCTTATTTCCTCTCTGTGTAATTATTTAAGTTGTGTTTTCTTCTTATTAAATGGAGTAAGCTAGGGTTAGTAAGGACTGTTAACAGAGACTCTGAGACCAGAATCTCAGTTGGTCGTCCTTATCCTATGATAATACACAGAACTTGAAGTGGTCCGGTCACTTACTATTAGTGTTAATGTTCATCTTTTCTGTCTTTAGTATACTTGAAAACAATGAAAAGAAGCTAACAAACCAGTAAAGAGAATAATGAAATACCACAGGTGTACATTAATAGAAATAAGTGAGATGTAACACAACCTACAGGGTAAAGAAATATTGTGGAAATTAATTTCTTGACATTACCAAGACAGAAGCTAAATAGAAAAGCATGCAAGGGAGAAATCGTTGATAAGTGCGCTAACGAAGTTGAACATCCGTGCATGCAGGTAAATGCAACCATAATATAAATATTGTATATATAATTTCCAACAATAGGAACACAAAATGTGAGCTGGAGATTTAATCAATAACTGTGTAGAAAAGAACAGCAAAGACTGTATAATAATCTTCAAAGAAAACATTTTCAACATGGTAAAGTATAGATATATATTATATGCATCAAAAATCCATATAACACAAGAGTTTACTCATTAAAAAAAAAGACAATATAGTATCAGTCAGTTGTGCGGGTGTAAAACCCCAACCCTCTGGAGCAGTAATCTATTGCAACCGAAGGAATGTATCATTACAAGTATAGTTCTTTAAATAAAACTATCATAGTTAACTGTTTATACAGAATGAGGCCCATGGCCTAAATGAGAGAAAATAACCCTTATGCTCATGAGAGCTAGGGTAATACTTAAATAAAACAAATATCAACCCCAATGAACAATAGCTTCAAGGGAAGCGACAGCTAGAATCTAAGACTTCAAGGTTGCCGCTCAAGAGCTTTAAGAGATAACTATGCATGGCCGAAAACTAAACCAATCGATTGTCGACTTAGTGTTGAACCCAATAATTTATAGAGGTACCTGTGAACGAAGCGGGAACCTGTTTAGAACTGGAAGCCTGGGATTAAGCTCGTACTCCGGGAAAAAACTCTAAAAAGAATTGCAGAGACAGAAGTCACAATACCTGTAGCAAGGACAACAAAGGTGATTATGGTCACGAAGGCAAGGCAATACAACATATTTTCGCAATAATAAATCTCGGAATTCTGCGAGTAAAGAAACTTGCCTGAAGAGTATGAGTCAAAGAAGGGTGTGCCAAATCCGATTTGTAGAGAAACTAATAATTCCAGTAAACATCATGCACAATACCAACGAAAAAAAAAATTAAACTCAGAGACCATATGTGTAACCGAAAGCAAACTAAGAAGTTTTATTCGGCATTAGTGTTGGTCATAGATCAGAACCAAAAGGGCTAACAGCGGCAGCTTACCAGTAATAAGGTCGAGCATTCTCTGTCGAGCAGACGCCTTCTAGCATTGTGTTGCATTGGGCCGAAAAGGCCAAAGGAATTAAGCCGGTGGAGAAACACTGGAGCTGCAGAGTAGTAACCCAAACCCTTGAATGAATGAATGGCAAAGGAGAAACAGTTACGAAGGATAGTCATTAGATAACCCTAATGCACGCTCACCGTCCGATCAAATCCAAATCGACGGTAGACGAGAAGCCAAATGCCAACCAAGCCAGATAATGGAGGCCAGCTGTGGAAGGGTCGAGAAATACAATTTGTAAATACCCTTTGTACATTGAAAATCCAATGATATTAATTTCCATGATGATGTCGAGGCAAACAATCATGTGGGCATGATGCAATTGCATCGAATCTATATTGAAGAAATTATTAAACCAATGTTTTTGTAAGTTAAATGTCAAGGTTTTATAAATCTATAGTATAGTACCCAGATTACATTGTGTGCGCATATATATTAGTAGTACCATAGCAATAATATCCAGGAGAAAGACATTTAAAACCCAAGCCTCGAAAATGTAACGAATTGATATTTGATGCAATGGTAATTTCCATAAGGTCTGTGCTTGGTTAATATAGTTAATGACTCAAGGTTAAACAGTAAATGCATACAATAAATAAAAATAAAAATAAAATAAAATAAAAAAATTTACTTATGTTAATTTATTTTAACATGATTGGATTGACATGTTACAAGTGGTATCAGAGAAGTGTTACAATGCTAGGACCCTATGGGTCAACTAACGTCAAATTGTGTGTTTAATAATGCACAGTCAGATGGAAAGGTTAACAGGAAAAATGAGAAGGACACCCTTACAGCAGCCACCTCGAATGCTGAGGAGACCCAACCCCAACAAGAAAGGAATCCCGAAATGTGGGTTCATTTGGGGGTGGAACAGCATCAACAGGCTAGCAGGTTGTTAGAAGAGCAACAGCATCAAACCAGCATATTGTTAACAACGGTGCAAAAGCTGCAAGAAGAAATGGAAAGAGTACGAAATGATAATGCAAGGTTGATGCAGGTTCAGGAGAGAATTTTGAAGAGTCTCTCAGATAAACAAAACCAAAGAATCGAGAATCCTAGTACTGATAGAGAATCTCAGGAAGGAAATGAATAGCGAACGGGAGATCATGATACAGGCCGAAAAGAAAGAAGTCTGTCTCAGTGAAGTAATCAAAATAAAAATTTTAATGAAGCCGAATCTGATAATGAGACAGAACAAAAGGAAATTAAAAAGCAAAAGATAGAGTTGCATGGTGAATTTAGAAAGATAAAGACACCCACATTTGATGGAGTGGAAGAAGAGGTAGTTGAGGCGTGGTTGATTAATATGAACAAGTATTTTCAAGTATACGATTATAACAGTAAACTTAAGGCCCGGTTAGCTATTTACCAGTTAAGAGAGAAAGCCACCTTGTGGTGGGAAGAAGTGAAAAACGTTCGCGGAATAGAAGATCAAGATGTAACGTGGGATAGGTTTCAACAGTATTTTAAAGATAAGTACCTAACAGAGCACTTTTATGATGAAAAAGCTCGAGAATTCCACGATTTGAAACTCGGACAACTGACTATGGATGAGTTTATCACTAGGTTTACTTCATTACTGCGTTACATACCTTACTTAAGGGATGAGAAAGCTAAAGTACAAAGGTTCCTGAGCAGTTTACCCAGTCATATGAAGGAACGCATAGAATTTGTAAATCCCAAAACAATGGATGAGGCCATTAGAAAGGCCAGAATGTGCTATCAGCAAGCTGAAGCCAAGACATATCAAGGAAAAGGATGGCATCCAAGGAAAGAAAACAAGAGTAGTGTTGGTTTTAAAAGAGGGAAAACTAGTAATTTTAAAAGCACAACAAAGAGCTCAGTTAGTAGGCAGTTTGGTAAAAACCACCAGAGGGTAAGGTGGCATGTAGAAGATAAAATTGTTGAAGCTTCTAGTAAACCGGAGCAACCTCAAAACCAGAAGCCACCTCTACAGTGCTTGGGTTGTGGAGAGGCACACTATTACCGAAACTGCCCACAGCAAGGTAGAAATGAAGCGGTAACCAATCTGCAGGAAGCCTCAACAGTGGGAGATGTTGCTCGAAACATAACCAGAATTAATGCAGCATTGGAGGATCGACAAGTTGATTACCAACCTACCATGATTGAACTAGAAGGTAAACTATTATCTCAAACTGTTTCTGTTTTGGTAGATCCGGGAGCAAGTTTAAGCTATATAAGTCCTAAATTAGTAGAGATTTGTAAATTACAAGGTCAAAAATTTAGGAAATCATGGTTGGTCCAGTTGGCTACTGGAGCCAAGAGAAAAGTTAGCACCAAAATACCAAATTGTGCACTACAAATCGATGGACAGCAACTAACTGTGGATTTGAATATTTTTCCCTTGGGATCTTATGATGTGCTGCTTGGTATGGATTGGTTGGAAAAGCATTGGACTCTAATAGATTGCAAAGAGAATATTATCTACTACAGAAATCAGGATGGCACCCGTCAGGAAATTCAAGGAATAAATAAACCGGTACAGTTGCGCCCAATTACAGCTTCCCAAATGGGTAAATGCATGAGGAAGGGATGTCAACTGTATGCTATACAAGTGGGTTTTTCTGATTCTAAAGAAAAAGCTCCTATGCTGGAAAATATACCTATAGTGCGGGAATTCAAGGATGTATTTCCAGAAGAAATACCAGGATTGCCACCTAGAAGGGATATAGACTTTACAATTTAATTGCTACTAGGAGCATCACTGATTTCAAGAGCACCCTATTGAATGAGTATGCCAGAATTAACTGAGTTAAAAATGCAGCTTCGAGAATTATTAGACAAGGGATATATACAACCAAGTGTATCTCCCTGGGGAGCACCTCTATTGTTCGTTAAAAAGAAGGATGGAACCATGTGTGATGTTAAACAAATTAACCGTCAAGAACAGATATCCCCTACCACGAATTGATGATCTATTTGACCAGGTAAAAGGAGCTACTGTATTTTCAAAAATTGATTTGAGATCAAGTTATCATCAAATCTGGATCAAAGATGAAGATATACACAAAAGTGCTTTTCGCACAAGATATGGTCACTATGAATTCGTGGTGCTACCTTTCGGGCTGACTAATGCACCAGCCACTTTTATGAGACTGATGCATAATATATTTCACCCATATTTAGATAACTTTGTGCTAATTTTCATTGATTACATTCTGGTCTATTCTAAGAATGCGGAAGAACACAAGGAGCATTTGCGAATGGTACTAGAGATGTTAAGAAAGCATCAGTTATCTGTGAAATTTAGCAAATGTGATTTCTTCAAGGAAGAAATACAATATCTGGGACATGTGATATCTGTAGAAGGTATGGCAGTGGACCCGGAGAAAATCAGAACTATCATGGAATGGAAAGTGCCACAAAATGTGGCAGATATAAGATCATTTATGGGACTTGCTGGTTATTGCCGGCGATTTATTAAAGGATTTTCAAAGATTACCTTCCCTATTACCTCTCTGCAAAGGAAGGGAAAAATATTTAAATGGACAAAAGAATGTTAGGACAGCTTTGAAAATCTGAAACAATTATTAACATCAGCACCAGTGTTAAGTGTAGCTGACCCAAATAAGGAATTTGAAGTTTGCACGGATGCATGTAAGGAGGGTGTTGGGGAAATTTTATCACAAGAAGGAAAGGTAATTGCATATGAATCTCATAAGTTAAAATATCACGAGCAGCGATACTCAGCTTATGATTTAGAGCTGACTGCAGTTGTGCACGCCCTCCATGTGTGGAGACACTACTTACTTGGGAAAATATTTGTGTTGAAGACAGATCATAGCAGTTTAACCAACTATTTCAAACAAGCTGATTTAAACTCCCGACAAGCAAGGTGGAATGCCTTCTTGAGCGAGTTTGACATTGACATGCAGCATGTAAAAGGAAAGGAAAACAGGGTTGCGGATGCATTGAGAAAAAATATGCATAACATCTATGAATTATATGTTAACAAAGTTGAATGTAGATTCCTAGATAAAATCAGAAAAGAGGCAGGAAAAGATCCTAAATATGAATTTTTGTGGCAGCAAGCACAAGAATCTAAAGAACAAGGAAAGTTGGGAGATTATGAAATCAACCAGGATGGATTGCTGGTTTTCAAGAAAATAATAGTCATCCCAAATAGAATGGAGTTGAAGACTCTAATATTGGATGAATATCATAGAAGCAATTATGCAGGGCATCCTGGAGACCAAAAGATGTCGAAAGAAATAAGAAAGGACTACTGTTGGCTGGGTATGAGAAAATATATAGCAACCTATCTAAACAAGTGTTTAGAGTGCCAACAGGTGAAAGTGGAACACCGGCATTCGGCTGGGTTAATGCAATCTATACCAATTCCTAAATGGAAATGGGAAGTGATTTCGTTAGATTTCATCACTGGACTACCAAGATCAAAATGAGGTAATGACTCAATAATGGTAGTAGTAGACCGATTGAGTAAATTGGCACACTTCATACTAGTTCAGTCCACATATAAGACAATACAGATAGCAGATTTATTTATGCGAGAGATTTTTAGACTACATGGCATTCCTAAGACTGTGATTTCTGATAGGGATGTAAAATTTACATCAACTTTTTGGAAAGAACTATTTACGGGTTTAGGGACTCAAATTAATTTCAGTACTGCGTACCATCCACAAATGGATAGGCAAACAGAACGAGTAAATCAAGTGCTGGAAGACATGTTGAGAATGTATGTTATGCAGCAACCGACAAAGTAGGAAGAATATTTACACTTAGTAGAATTCACATATAATAATGGTTATCAAGAATCATTAAAAATGAGTCCATTTGAAGCCCTATATGGGCGATAGTGCAGAACTCCTATCAATTGGAGTAGTCCCGAGACCAAGCTCATGCTAAGACCAGACATGCTAGCGGAAATGGAGTTAGAAGTGAAGAAAATCAGACGGAATTTAAAAGCAGCTCAAGACAGGAAAAAAGTGTACGCAGATAAAAAGAGATCATATTGTGAATATGAAGTGGGGGATCACGTGTATGTGAGAATTAAGCCAAAGAAGAGCACGTTAAGATGGTCATCTTGTGAAAAAATAGCTCTCAGATTTTGTGGGCCTTTCCAAATACTGGAAAGAGTAGGGCCAATGGCTTATCGGTTGGCCCTTCCTAGCCATATCCAAGTACATAATGTTTTCCATGTATTGTTATTAAAGCGATGTATTCATGATTCGAGACATATAATCCATTGGCAGAACATTCAGGTAGTGGATAAGCACAATAGTTAAAATATTACATGTTAAAGACTTATGTAAACTAATACAAAGTCTATTGTATGCAGGTAGAACCGGACAGAGAATTTCTAGTCGAGCCTCACAGTATAATTGACCAGAGGGAAATCATGCTCCGGAAACGAGCCATCGCCCAGGTTAAAGTGCAATGGAGGCACTTTGGCCCGGAAGAGGCCACCTGGGAGGACGAAAGTTTTGTGCGGGAAGCATATCCTGAACTTTTTGATAATCTGGAGTAAGAACACCGAGGACGATGTTCTCTTTTAGAGGGGGAAAACTGTAACCACTACCTTAGTGGTTGACAAATTTGTTAAGTTGTTGTTAATAAGTAAATATTATTTTTGTTTTATTTTATTAAACAGAATATTTGAAAGAAAAAAAAAATTGTTTTGAAATAAAAGATTACTTGTGAAATTAGTTTCATAAGACTGGTGGTAAAAGTAAATTCAAGATTAGGAGTTAGTTGAAAATAAAAACAGTTCCACAGTTACCCAAAGAAACTCTGAAATAAATAGGAGATTTTCAGGAGCTTTGGGGGTTCTATTGGAGAACTGAGAAATGAATGGTCATCATGAGAAGTAAATCCCTGTAGGGAAATTTACAGTGGAGACCTTTTCACTGGGATTAGAAATTTGGACCGGATTGTCCCGAAATTTTCTTCCAGATTTCTGTAATCAACGAAGACTTAGTCTTGGAGCTCGGGGGAGAGTTGGAGGACGTAATTTCCCCACTCGTGGAAGGGAGGAAATCACACATCAGTTAGAAAATCTTATACAAATGAGTAGAAATATGTTGTTTCTTATATTAGTAGTCTTTTTTGGTTATCTGTTCCTAAATAAGCATACTGGAAAAAAAAAAATCACTATAGTATTGAATGTTTACTGGAGTTAATAATTATAATAGGAGAACTTGCAGGTAGGAAGAAAGCTTGAGAAAAGAATATTATTTAGTAGGTAAATAATAATATTTCTTGTTCTTATTTCCTCTCTGTGAAATTATTTAAGTTTTGTTTTATTCTTATTAAATGGAGTAAGCTAGGGTTAGTAAGGACTGTTAATAGAGACTCTGAGACCAGAATCTCAGTTGGTCGTCCTTATCCTATGATAATACACGGAACTTGAAGTGGTCCCGTCACTTACTGTTAGTGTTAATGTTCTTCTTTTCTGTCTTTAGTATACTTGAAAACAATTAAAAGAAGCTAACAAACCAGTAAAGAGAATAATGAAATACCACAGGTGTACATTAATAGAAATAAGTGAGATGTAACACAACCTATAGGGTAAAGAAAGACAGTGGAAATTACTTTCTTGACATTACCAAGACAGAAGCTAAATAGAAAAGCATGCAAGGGAGAAATCATTGATAAGTGCACTAACGAAGTTGAACATCCGTGCATGCAGGTAAATGCAACCATAATATAAATATTGTATATAGAATTTCCAAAAATAGGAACACAAAATGTGAGTTGAAGATTTAATCAATAACTGTGTAGAAAAGAACAACAGAGACTGTATAATAATCTTCAGAGAAAACATTTTCAACATGGTAAAGTATAGATATATATTATATGCATCAAAACTCCATATAACACAACAGTTTACTCATTAAAAAAAAAAAAAACAATATAGTATCAGTCAGTTGTGTGGGTGTAAAACCCCGACCCTCTGGAGCAGTAATCTATTGCAACCGAAGGAATGTATCATTACAAGCACAGTTATTTAAATAAAACTATCATAGTTAACTGTTTATACAGAATGAGGCCTGTGGCCTAAACCAAAGAAATAACCCTTACGCTCGTGAGAGCTAGGGTAATACTTAAATAAAACAAATATCAACCCCAACGAGCAATAGCTTCAAGGGAAGCGACAGCTAGAATCTAAGACTTCAAGGCTACCGCTCAAGAGCTTTAAGAGATAATTATGCATGGCCGAAAACTAAACCAGTCGATTGTCGACTTAGTGTTGAACCCAATAATTTATAGAGGTACCTGTGAATGAAGCGGGAACTTGTTTAGAATTGGAAGCCTGGGATTAAGCTCGTACTCCAGGCAGAAACTCTAAAAAGAATTGCAGAGACAGAAGTCACAATACCTGTAGCAAGGACAACAGAGGCGATTATGGTCACGAAGGCAAGGAAATACAAAATATTTCCACAATAATAAATCTCGGAATTCTGCGAGTAAAGAAACTTACCTGAAGAGTATGAGTCAAAGAAGGGTGTGCCAAAGCCGATTTGTAGAGAAACTAATAATTACAGTAAACGCCATGCACAATACCAACGAAAAAAAAAAAACTCAGAGACCATATGTGTAACCGGAAGTAAACTAAGAAGTTTTATTCGGCATTAGTGTTGGTCATAGATCAGAACCAAAAGGGCTAACAGCGGCAGCTTACCAGTAATAAGGCCGAGCATTCTCTACCGAGCAGATGCCTTCTAGCGCTGTGTTACATTGGGCCGAAAAGGCCAAAGGAATTAAGCCGGTGGAGAAACCCTGGAGCTGCAGAGCAGCAACCCAAACCCTCGAACGAATGAATGGCAAAGGAGAAACAATTACGAAGGATAGTCATTAGATAACCCTAATGCATGCTCACCGTCCGATCAAATTCAAATCGACGGTAGATGAGATTCCAAATGCCAACCAAGCCAGATAATGCAGGCCAGCTGTGGAAGGGTCGAGAAATAAAATTTGTAAATACCCTTTGTACATTGAAAATCCAATGATATTAATTGCCATGATGATGTCGAGGCAAACAATCATGTGGGCATGATGCAATCACATCGAATCTCTATTGAAGAAATTATTAAACCAATGTTTGCGTAAGTTAAATGTCAAGGTTTTATAAATCTATAGTATAGTACCCAGATTACATTGCATGCACATATATATTAATAGTACCATAGCAATAATATCTGGGAGAAAGACATTTAAAACCCAAGCCTCCAAAATGTAACGAATTGATATTTGATGCAATGGTAATTTCCATAAGGTTTGTGCTTGGTTAATATAGTTAATAACTCATGGTTAAACCGTAAATGCATACAATAAATAAATAAATAAAATTTACTTATGTTAATTTATTTTAACATGGTTGGATTGACATGTTACAATTAATTATGAGTATTTTTCTAACAATCAAACATAAACATATACTTTTATGTAAAATATTATTTTACTTTGTACATTCTATCTAACATAGACATATACTTTTATGTAAAATATTATTTTACTTTGTACATTCTATCTATCGAATGCATTTTATCATTATGAGATACATGCAATGTAATAAATGTTAAATATATTAATTGTTAAATATATTAGATTAGAAATTATTTTTTGCAGAATTAAAAATTTTTATTAGATTTTTCATTATTTAAATTATATTTTTTAATATATAAAAACAAAACAAACAAAATTGATTAAATTAAACTTAAAAATAACAAAAGAGTTAAAATATAAGATAATGATAATATATATATATATATATATATATATATATATATATATATATATATATATATATGTTTTATATAATATATACACATACTCTTTTTTAATCACATACATAATATTTGGTTAATATTCAAAATATTAATATTCAAATATTTTATGTGAGTATTGAAATATTTTGTTTAGAAACCACATTGTTCATATTTAAAAAAAAAAATTGTTATTAATGTATTTTTATATATGTTTAGTCAAATTAATAGATGAAATGGTCTTTTTTACAACATTTTTCCTAGTTAATTTTGTTGAAAATTAGATGGATATTTTAAAAAATCATAATTTTAAGTTGTTTAATTCGCAAAGATAGAGTGTATCTCAAATTTTCAAGGTGTTGAGTCCATTTGTACATTCAAAAGTATATTTTAAATGAAAGGAAATGACAATCTCGTTAGAAATTATATTGCAAGATTAAAAACCAAAAATCTATTTCATCTATTAGTTAAACTATGGTAGATAATAGATATATGTGATTGTTATTTAACATTTCATATTAAAATATTTTATTTATAATCCACATTCAATTTTTTTTGTTATTAATAATATTTTTGAAATATTGTATCTTAATTTTAAATGAAGGTTTACATGAATTATTTATATTAGGAAATAATCAAATTTTACTATGACCAACACACATTAAATATGAGTTTCCCTATCTATCTATAATACATGGATATTTAAATAATTTATCTATATTCTATACAAAAATATATATCATTTTCACATTGAAAAGTAAAAATATAAAGTTGGTTTGTTTGTTTTTTTTTTTTTTTTTAGAAGTTGATATCAACAACAAATTAACCATAGTGGAAGAATGACTATCATAGTGAAAGAAAGACTATTGATATTTTGTAATACTTTTAAATAAAACTAACCAAATATAAGCAAGTTGGCAACTAACCAAATATAAGGTTGGTCGAGTGAGATCCCATAGCTGATAATTTACACGTTTACCATCCATAAAATGTCTAAACTTACTCTAGAATTTCACTAGTTTTATTGTAAGTAAAAATAAAAAATTAATATATTTATCAATAATAAAATTAAAAATTATTTAAAATTATCAAACCATTATATATATATATATATATATATATATATATATATATATATATATATATATAATATAAAAAGTCAACCCAAGAAGTTTGTAAAGAATATCTCAATGAGCAGGTTGTTTTTCATTGAAACATAATTTATAAAACAAAACACATTGCTTCTTTTGCAAAGAGAATATCAGATCATGATGCTTCTTTTGCAAGAATAATATTAAATTTTAAAGAATTAACTCTTAAAATTTTGCACAAGGAGAATCTTAAATTTTGAAAAAATAATTCTTTAGGCAAAATAAATATAAGGATTTTGCAAAATAAATCCAAAGTTTTGGAGAAAGCAATAAGAATCTTAAATTTTGAAAAATTAATTCTCTACACAAAATAAACATAAATATTTTGCAAAATAAATCCAAAGTTTTAGCGAAAGCAAGAAAGAATTGCATTTACGGGAGGATCTCAAATCCTAACGAAGCACGTTGCCTTTTTTTTGGCGCAGAGGCAATGGCAGCATTAACCTTAAAATTGTGTAAAAGGAAAACCAAGAAGAACATCAACAAAGGATAAATACTAGCAATTGCACCATATGTTGCAAAAGAAATGCCGTAAGGAAATAGCATAGGAAATAGTAGCGTAGAAGAAATAAGTTGTTGAAGTTGTTGCTAAGAAGGAGCCATCGTGAAGGAATGAATGGAAAATTTTGCTTACATTGAAGCAATTCGTCGAGGTTTCAAAGATATTGATTATAAGAGTTGTCAACTAGAAAATTTTGTTATAGATATTGAAATAGGAAATTGTGGGTGAAAACATATATGTAAACAAACATAATGAAATAATTTTTTGCAGAGAAGGAGCCATCGTGAAGGAATGAAAGGAAAATTTTGCTTCCATGGAAGCAGGTCGTGGAGGTTTCAAAGATATTGATTATAAGAGTTATCAACCAGAAATTTTGTTTATAGATATTGAAATAGGAAATTGTGGGTGAAAACATATATGTAAACCAACATAATTTGTTCACATATTTAAAAATTTTGTTATAGATATTGAGATTGGAAATTGGGGTGAAAATCCTTTGGTGATTAATAATCCTCCGAAACAAGCATGAAAAGAACATGTAACTAAAATAACATATTTTAAATACATTCAAGTACAATATATCTAGCATAGATGTAAATAAAGAGATTTTTTTTATTAATAGAAATAGAGTTTACTCCAAGTTCATCTACATATCATACCTGAGCGCCAATTGCATGCTTGTGAGAAATTATATATGAAGAACAATAGTTTTGTTATACAAGAAAGTGAACATCATTTTAATATGGAGACATTTTTGGAAGGAGATATTGTTATTCACATTATGGTTTAATTTCTTAAGTCCAAACTTGGTTTAGTCTTTCTCTATATACACAAGAAAAAAAGTACGAAGTAATTTCACAAATTTAAGTTATAGTTTGTATTTTATAATTACAAATCTAGTTTCTCATTAAAATATTTTACACACATCTATTCATTCAAATAAATTATATTGTGAATATGTAATAAAGAATTGAATGTCAAATTGAAAGATTACTCAAGCAATAACTACTATAATATATAGAACTGATTTTTTGACGTATAAATTATTTGTTTTATATGTCACCCAATTTCCATTACCTGTTATCTTCAAACCCCATGAGGAGGTATTGAACATGGAAGCCAACTTTAGTTAAATAAGCACTCACATTGTCAACTTGGACCAAAAAAAAATGATAATCCTAAAATTCTCTTACCTAATCATATTTTTAAGTATACAATTAAGTTTCATTTATTAAAAAAAAAAGGCAATATTAAGAACCTCCTAGAGTTATAACAGGTAATTGACATGAAAAATAAAAATCTCCTCATGACAACATAAAATTTTAATCTTAATTGAATCATTAAAAAAATAAGAAGGGATAATAGATTTACTAGTTATATCATTAAAAAATACTACTTTCACAATCGAATTTCTACATTAATTTTCAAAAATATTATTTTATAATTAAGACTCTTAAATATATTTTGAAAGAACAAATATCTAAGAAATATAGTTCAATTAGTGGGCATTTGAAATTCCAAAGAGGTGAAGGTAAATGAGTTAGTATCAAGAAATATGACATCAACCGCGAAAAATTGCAAAATATCATTCTCAATATGGCATAAGTGCTAGTAGCGAATTATTGACAAGTGTTGTTGGAAAAAGAACTACATCAAAATGGTTGATGTCAATGAAAACAATAATCTACAAAACATTAAGCAAAGTTTATGGAGGCATTAAAAAATTAGGATTCAATAACATGAGAATGATGAATTTCCATGTTGGGCTAATATATGTAGGAAACCTTATCAAGATAGACTTTCGTATGATGTCAACAACACTGTGAAAGAGTTTTGGTATTGGAATTTCCATGTGTCACCGAATGAGAAGAATACCATGAGAAATTGTATATCTAGAGGGGTGTATTGAGATTATTTCCCCTTTCAGTGACTGTAATTATTAAAGAACATTTCTTACTACATAATATGTATAAATTGTATATATACTTATAAAAAAAAAAAAAATTGTGTTGAATCTTATGAAAGCGAGGACAATATAAATATTCCATTTATACAACTGCCACATACTATCAATAGGCGAAAGGGTTTTCCTATGAAGCGATCTATGCATCTTCGTCATGCAAATTGAATCTCAACACTAAGGAGTCATCCTAAGATAAAAGGTCATCATAGTAACTTTGATGTTCCAAACCATCAATCATTTAATTATATTTCTCTAAATATCAACAATTGGACAACAATCACAATATGGTAACGATTGGGGGAATGTGTATTCATATCATAGTATAACTGTATATACAACAACTTATCCAAATGATATAAAAATATTTCATAAGTAATGAAAACGCTTAGCAGGGGGCCGAGAATTCTTGCAGCAAAGCGCACTCTGAGTGTAATGAAAATCCGACAAGATTTCAATGTAGCAGAGCAACATGCAGCATCTCCCTGTGTGCGTTCGAGCACTTGGCTCAGCACAAGTAGGAGGACAGAAGCAGTTTTGCGGAGCAAGAGACCAGGAATTGGGGAGAGCATGAACGAAATTGCAATGCTTCAGAGCCATTAAAAACCAGAGGGGCGACAAATTATAGCGATGGAACGAATTGATATCCCAAGTGCTGTGTGGGTTGGCAACATTAAATGAAGGTTTAATGCGCCTGTGGGTGGCCATATGGCCACACCATGCGCACGACATCGGGATCCTCACAGGGACAAACATCCCATCCATGTCAAATGACATCCGCATCTGGAATGTTATTTTATTTTATTACCTAAATTCAATTTAACTTATTAAAAAGAAAAAAAAACAAATACTATAAAAAAAACATATATAAAACTATTTACATTTAGATATAAAAATATAACAAATTTTTAATAACAACATTTTAACTTAAAAGTCACCAAAACCTAAATTCAATCTAACTTTCCTTTGATTTTGGATAAGGTTACAAACTAATAACTTGTGAAATCCCTAGCCATTTTCTTCAATTGTGGATCTGGTTATAAACTAGAATAGACTCCCTCTTTAGAAGACTCTCCAATATATATTGGATGGAGGGAAATGTTATGATAAAACATGTACAAAAAAACCTTTAGGGTTGTCTCAACTTACTCCATTGTTAATCACACAGTGGCCTGACTGGGTTTTTTCTTTTGCAAGTTTTGTTTGGAATTGAAAAATTATAAAATTATAAAAGCTAAAATTATGTAGTGAAAAACTTTGTTTAAAATTTCATAATAAAAAGTTGAGTAAGTTTGACATCATATAATGTGAAATTAGTTTATGATTATAAAGTAAAAAACATGTAAGTTTTTTAGCCACAATTAGGTAATTAAAGATATGTTAAATTCAATCTAACTTATTTAAAAATAAAAATAAAAACTAACATTATAAAAAATATATATATAACTATTTACTTGTGGATTTAATGGCCTAAAACATTTCAATCGTCTAACATTTGATCCAATGGCTCAGACATGGACACAGATAGGGGAGTTGTTTTCAAATAAGAATGCCTTACGGCATAATAAAATATTTTCAGTACAAATCTAAATTTTGAGGAGGAAAAAGAATCACACGTGGTGATATTGCCATAAGACTGACAACCAATGGCAATGTTGACCGATATTTGTGATCGTACACGCCTACTCTCTAGAAATGCCTGAGAATGGGATTTAAGTAAAAGGTTGATATTGTGACATGTGTGGAATTGTAGTTGGTTAAGATAGGCTATTGGCTCAAGTTAAAGATTTTATTAATTTTATAAGTAGATAGAGTAAAAGTTGATATTATGAGTTGTTTTACGGAAGTAGATATGTAGTTTTCTTAAGTCTTTGGTTCAACTTGTATGAAGAGACGTTAAATGTTAGAGTTATTTATAAATTAAGAAAATTACATAAAGGAGGTTGAAGTATGGTTTTTAATAATTTTGTCGAAAATATATTTTTTATTTTTTATTAATTTAATGAGAAAATTTATTTTCCTCAAAAAGTAAATTATTTTAAATTTAAATGTAAAAAATTGTGTACAAAGTTGAAATGTTATATTATGTGTATTATATGTCATTTAAAAAAAAAATTATTCCATGATCACACATAATATAACTAACTATTTCAGCATAGCTTAAAAATTATATGTAGGTTATTATCATCAATCTAATTCCTACAATGTCGACATTGAGATAAACAAAAACAATCTCATATAGAACATTGAGGGTTGAAAAGGTGTTCAATCTTTGATAATTTGTGGGCCACATTATAATTGGGAAAACTATTATGTCTTAATTGTCAAATTCATTGGGGCTAGCCATCACTATTTGCTAAGACAAGTTGACACATCACCATTATCCAAGGAAAACCACACCACCTAACCACCTAAATTACCTCAATGATGGTTAGTAAGAAGGCAGGCTTTCACTCTTGCCAATGCCTTTGAGTCTTCGAGGGATTCGGAATCTAATTTGGCCATTTAAAAAAAAAATTAACATTAAGAGTACTTTGAAGTGGAAATAGATTCAGCGCTATGAAAATAAGGTATTGAAATGCTATATTATATGTATTATATGTCATAAAGAATAAAAAATTATTTCATGATCGCACCTAATATAACTAACTACTTAAAAATTATATGTAGATTATCATCATCAATCTAATTCCTACAGTGTCAACATTGAGATAAACAAAAACAACCTAATATACAATATTAGCAATATACTAAGTAAATGTAAATTTCCTAGATTCTTGAAATTGATCATTGGCCAAGTAGGCATAATTGATTACTAGAGGGTTGAAAAATTGTTCAATCTTTGATATTTTGTGGGCCACAATATAGTTGGAAAAACTATTATGTTTTAATTGTCAAATCCATTGGGGCTAGCTATCACTATTTTCTATTTGCTAAGGCAAGTTGACACATCACCATTATCCAAGGAAAACCACACCACCTAACCACCTAAATTACCTCAATGGTGGTTAGTAAGAAGGCAGGGTTTCACTCTTGTCAATGCCTTTGAGTCTTGGAGGGATTCAAAATCTAATCTTGTCATTTAAAAAAAAAAACTAACATTAAGAGTACTTTGAAGTGGAAATAGATTCAACACTATCAAAATAAGGTATTGAGAGTAGAGTCTGTGGGGTCTTGGTTAAACGGTGATGAGGCAGGTTGTTGTAGCACTCATCACAGGTTCAATTCCCTTCCCCGATCGGGGTGATGTATATGGACATGTTGATGAAAATGGAGTAAAAAAAAAAAAAAAAGACTAAAAAAGTGAAAAATGAAAGAAACTACCAAACTTACAAAAAAAAAAGGTATTGAGAATAGAAATGAATTTAGCACCATAAAAAATCGGGATAGCCAAAATATTGAAGCTTAATAGCTATAAACCAAAATTCCAAAAATTTTATTAAGATTTTTACCAAAATCAAACACCAATTTTCATGGCTTTACACTTAGTTAGCTTAAATAAATTAATTATTCTTTTATAAATAAAAGAAAATTCAAGACAAGTAAAAAATTTATTTTATTTATTTATTATTATTATTTTCCCTCCCTAAATAATATAAATAAATATTTTTCATAAAATTTTACCCTTCACTAATAACTATAATTTTTAAATAAATTATTATTTATTTTACTTAATTAATGCAATTTTTAAAAATTTATTTTTCTACTATATTATTAAAATATTATTTTATAATTAATTAATATTAATTCTAAACTATAAAAAATTTAATAACTAACTTTCCAAAAGTTAGTTTTAACAAAATCTTATTTTATAATTAATTAATTTAATAATTAATATTAATTCTAATCTATAAAAGAAATTAATAACTAATTTTCTAATAGTTAGTTCCAACAAATAATTAATAATAATAAAAAGAGTTACACTGGAGCCCACAAAAGCCTTAGATCTGAGAATGATAAAAAGAGTTACATGAAAGCCCACTCGTCAGTTCGGTGCGGAATGTGGTTGTGCATTTCTGTCAGTGACCGTAACAATCAACATCGTCATATTTATGAGTCGGCTGTCTTTCTTAGGGGTCTATCTTGCAATAACCAAATGTTCAAATTTCTGTGCGATTTCCAAATGTTCAAATTTCTGTGCTTCTTTTGCAAGGATAATATTAAATTTTAAAGAATTAACTCTTAAAATTTTGCACAAGGAGAATCTTAAATTTTGAAAATTTATTCTTCATGCAAAACAAATATAAGGATTTTGCAAAATAAATGCAAAGTTTTGGAGAAAGCAATAAGAATCTTAAATTTTGAAAAATTAGTTCTCTACACAAAATAAACATAAATATTTTGCAAAATAAATCCAAAGTTTTAGCGAAAGCAAGAAAGAATTACACTTACGGGAGGATCACAAATCCTAACGAAGCACGTTGCTTTTTTTGCGCAGAGGCAATGGCAGCATTAACCTTAAAATTGTGTAAAAAGAAAACCAAGAAGAACATCAACAAAGGGTAAATATAAAATATTTTCAGTACAAATCTAAATTCTGTGGAGGATAAAGAATAGCACATGGTGATATTGCCATAAGACAGTGACAACCAATGGCAATGTTGACCGATATTTGTGATCGTACACGCCTACTCTCTAGAAATGCCTGAGAATGGGATTTAAGTAAAAGGTTGATATTGTGACATGTGTGGAATTGTAGTTGGTTAAGATAGGCTATTGGCTCAAGTTAAAGATCTTATTAATTTTATAAGTAGATAGAGTAAAAGTTGATATTATGAGTTGTTTTATGGAAGTAGATATGTAGTTTTCTTAAGTCCTTGGTTCAACTTGTATGAAGACAGGTTAAATGTTAGAGCTATTTATAAATTAAGAAAATTACATAAAGGAGGTTGAAGTATGGTTTTTTATAATTTTGCTGAAAATATATTTTTTTATTAATTTAATGAGAAATTTTATTTTCCCCAAAAAAATTAAATTATTTTAAATTTAAATGTAAAAAATCGTTTACAAAGTTGAAATATTATATTATGTGTATTATATGTTATTTAAAAAAAAAAAAATTATTCCATGATCACACATAATATAACTAACTATTTCAGCATAGCTTAAAAATTATATGTAGGTTATTATCATCAATCTAATTCCTATAGTGTCGATATTGAGATAAACAAAAACAATCTCATATAGAACATTGAGGGTTGAAAAGGTGTTCAATCTTTGATAATTTGTGGGCCACATTATAGTTGGGAAAACTATTATGTCTTAATTGTCAAATTCATTGGAGCTAGCCATCACTATTTGCTAAGACAAGTTGACACATCACCATTATGAGTCGGCTGTCTTTCTTCGGGGTCTATCTTGCAATAACCAAATGTTCAAATTTCTGTGCGATTTCCACCACCAACTCAACACACTAACAAATTTACGAAAACTCTACGCGCCTCAAAATGTGTAACGTGTCGTCTACCGAATATCTAAACTCAACCTCATCTCAACTATTACTTGTTCTATTACACACATTCTAAGAACGCCACAGCCACCGCGGACAGTTGCAAGGTGGCAAACTCTGAGGCCCTGAGCAATGACGTGTACGTGACTGCTGTTCTGACTCAGCCTGCCAACGTGGTGTTGACCTCTGGCAACGTCTCGCAGACGTTTAATGCTTCGGCGGGGATACAAACGTTTAATATGAGTTTCAACGAAGGGCAACAGTCTGCGACGTTAAAACGCGGAGAAACGGTGATAAAGACAGTGAGTGGAGATATCCCAATCACGAACAGCAACATCTCCCTTTACAACTTTAATGTATATTCCACCTCTGCGTGATCAGATATAAGTGTAGAGGGCATGGGACATTGCATTGGTTACAAGCCCAGGCGAAGATAGTGGATATTTTCGTTGTTTTGTTTACATCAAAATGAATAAATGGAATTTTCAATATTAATTATTTTCATCCTTAAATTTATGTGTTTCTTTTACACTTCATATAATTAATATAATTGTAAAAATTATTACATAAATTATAAAATAACAAATTTAAATTTAAATTTAATGTTTTTTTTACATTTAATATATTTAATATAATTATAAAAATTATTAAATAAAAATGCTATCTATTATAAATATTTATACACTTAGATTTAATGTATCTATTATAAATATTTACATATGATTATACTCATTTTAAATTTTAAAATGAAATTTAATTAATTATTTTTTAATTAAAAATTTATTAGTTTAAACATAAAACAACATATTAATAATTGAAATTTTTTCTTTAATTATAAAGAAATATGCTAACCCTATCAAATAGAAAGACTTTTGAACCATTAATTTATTATTGTAAATGATTTAGTTTTCCTTCAATAACCATTTACATTTACCAATAACCATCAATAATCACCATTCTTAAAATTATTTTTTTAATAATAAATATAATGTTGGAGCAGGGTCTCCCACACTGAGGAAAGCTGGTCCAATTTTGTATTATTTTGATTATATTTAATCTAGCACAGGGGTGATAGGGCAGATAAAAGCCCCAATACGTTGTAAGCGGGTAAATAGGTAAAACCAGGAGTCCACAAACCACGGTTTGCGGACCATGGTAAGTCTAGGCTAAATTGGTATAAATAGTAAGTCTTTTTGAGTCGATAGGTAGAGGATGAATAGAAGTGAATGCTAAGTGCAGATTGTTAGCTCTGGGTTTCGGGTATTTGGGTCGAACTCCTGCTAGCTGTGTGTGCGGAGATCCTTTGTCCTGATGTGTGTGGACCGTACTAGCTGTGTGTGCAGGTGGGATTTGGGGTTATGTAAGAATCTGCTGATAATATATGAGAAGTATTGCTGATATTTGGTTATGGATCTATCTATTAGATGAATCTACGCTCTGTGATAAGGTACGAATGATGTATGTTATCTACTGTGTTTATCTATAATATATGCTATCTAGTTTGCTACGCGTACTGTAATTTATATCTGTGCTGGTTGAACACATGTGGATGTGGACCTAAGATCTAGATCTGTAATATTGTGTACACCGATTATCTATTTAACCCTGCGAACTAGCTTTGTTTTCAAAGATCTGTGCGTTGTGCGTGGCTTGGATTACCTGCTCTCTTTCCAGGTGCGGAAACCTGGTTCTAGCACCCTCCCATACTACTTCGGGTGAGACTTTGACCTGTGCAAGTAGGTCACTGCCGAAAGGGCCAGTAGTATAGGGGTTTTTTGGCAAACCTTAACGTGAAAACCTGGGTCAGGACCCCTAAAGCCAACAAATGGTTCCATTGTTGAGACCAAGAGCATTTTGAAAGAGTAGTCAGGTAACGCCAGAACACCAAAAATAAGGTAGATATGGTTGCAAATTTAAAACTACCTACCTTCAAGGGTGCGGGTGATGAGGATATGGATAGGTTCTGGTTTATTGCTGAATCGGTATGGACGACGCCAAACGTTACAAGTGATTCGGTGAAGCAGGCCCAACTATCGTTTGCTTTCATAGAAATAACTCTAGATTGGTATATGGGATACATTGGACAACATGCAAGTGCAACTATTGATGAGATCAAAACGGTACTGAAGCAGTAGTTCAAAAGACCTAAGTCTTATTCGCAGATAGTTAATGAACTAAAAAATATCAAACAAGGGGCATCTGAATCTGTATGGGAAGCAGATCAACAGTTAAAGAAAGCAATCAGGGAAGGTGGATTCCAGTATGATGACAGACAACACACATAATGGTTCATTGCTATGCTTTTACCTCACCTACGAATACCTATGGGGCAGCAATCTATCGAAACGCAGGAAAAAGCACTGGAAATAGCTATGAAAGTAGAAGTTTCCCCAAGGGATGACACCCAGTTGGGGGTGCAGCAGATACAAGGCCAGCTAGAGGCGATGTATATGGAAATTCAGAATCTACGCAAAGTGCAAGGGCCAGAAGCCAGCCTCAAGAAATGGTGCATCCAATGTCGAGTAAATGGTCACACCAAGGATAATTTCCAATTACTAGCTGCGTATGTACGAATAGGAGCGCCTAGCCCTTTACAACCTAGGGAAGCCATGGGATCCAGTAGAGCAATGATATGGTGTGAGGATTGCCGTGTTGTTGGGCTACATGACACTAGCCACTGCCCTTGCGCTACCACATATGGTCCATAATTTAACCAACAATGGTGTCGATTCTGCAGAACAGTTGGCCACGATGAGCAAACGTGTCACACATATGACTTACTAACTGACCGGGGAAGCATATTCAGGTTTCAATCCGATCCAACCTCGCCTAGGTCCCCCGCAGGAATAGGAGGATCCCCAGCATGAGGAAGGGGAGGAGGCCGAGGAGGTAGTGCAGGCCGAGGACGAAGTCAGCTAATTTGCTAAAATTGTGGGAAAGTAGGCCATTTTGCACAAGATTGTATAAACCCAACTCGGCAGACATGTCGATATTGTAGACAGTTGGATCATTCTGTTGAGGAGTGCCCGATTCTATTGGAAAGGGTTCAGGAAAAGAACCCTACGCAATATGTGCAGAGGGTGAAAATAGAACCCTAGGGGGCAGCACCAACAACTACCTTAGTCCAAAAGGGGTCGATGGAAGTCGATGTGAAAGAAGAGGGATACCCCTCAAAAGAACTCGGCCCTAGCATGAGTAATGATTATGACAAAATAAGAGCAACCAACACAGAGCGAGGAAACAAGGTCAAACCATTCTTACATGCATGTATAAAGCTGTTGCACAACCAACAAGCTATGGAGAGTCTTTAGGAACTGATCAATGGGTGCATAGAGAAGACCTCGCCTATCGCACAAGTACAAAATGTGCACAAACTATACAAACAGAAGAAGCGAACAAGCTGAGAAATGCGACTAATGGTGCAGATTGGGAATTTTTAGATGGAGCAAGTTGTTCTTGACTTAGGATCTGATGCGAACGTGCTCCCTCAACAAACTTGGCAATGCATGGGCGAACCTAAGCTCGAATGGTCCACTATAAAGCTACGCATGGCTAATCAACAAAAGATAGTGCCACTGGGAAAACTATCAAACATAGTTGTGAACATTGCTGGGGTCAGGATACGAGCTAACTTTGAAGTTTTCCAAATAGTGGAAGATGCGGACCCCTACCTAGCACTTCTAGGCTTGGATTGGGCAATTGAAATGGGAGGCATCATCAACCTGAAGAAGAGGAGTATGATATTTGAGAACAATGGAATATGAGTAATTATCCCGTTAGACCCTATAGAAGGACAAGGATATACCGAGACAGTGCAAGGAAGCGAAGAGGGAGATTACTTATTTAGGGTATCCACACAGAGGGATAGTACGTCTTCTGAGAAAGAAAGTAATAATGGGTACCTTTTTGACTCAGAGGAGGAGTTATAACTCTGGCAACAACAGTTGCAGAGCGCATCCACACTATGATGCCTCCGCATTACCAGAGATATCAGATGTATGACGACGGAGGTAAGAGAGCTGCCTCAGTTTGATGGTTCAGGAGATATGGAGGTAGCCCTGCGAAGCACCGATCATGCGGCATGGGGTCCCTCATAACTGACTGTCGCACCTAACATGCCTACCAGCTTCCAAGACACCACTCTAGAGAACAAGCCTTTGTTGGGGGAGGACGCACCTCCTCTCAGGATGATCAAGTCAGATATGGTAGAAGTACCAAACGCACTGGGGGTGCGAAAAAGTACCGTTGGCATCATAATGTCTAGTAAAAAGCAGAATTTACCGTTATTAAGGATGATTAAACGACAATTAATGAAGCAAATATTGCAGATTCTTATCAGTTTTTCAAATGGTAAGTTCCACATAAGATCTACCTAACCGTTGAATAATCATGAAGGCTATAAAAAATCCGGGCTAACTCAGCTTACAGTCCCTTCTTACTCACACTCCATAACCGTGACTTCTCTCTATGCTATGACCCCCATGTCTGGGCAAACCACCCCTCCTCCTACAAATTACCCCCCAAAAACTGAATTCATATTCCAGGCACGATTAGTGACTCCTAGCCCTTCTAAACTTTTTGCACCAGCAGGTCACGAGGAAGAAGATATAATGGAGATTAAATCCGAGGGAGAAGATGTACCTGTAACCATGCTTACAAGGAAGGGCAAGGAACCAGCCCAAGGATTAAGACAGCCCCCTCCGGATGCCAGAGGGGCTGCGGGAAAACCTAGAACATCCCTGCAGACGCCAAAGTCGCCCTACTGTCTATATATGTCAGAAGAAGCCCAACCGGCTAACCCCATCGACTGGCTACCTCTAGTCATTTGACCATGCAAAACATTGACGTGCACACTAGAAAACCTGAATGGTCTGGAAGCATATCTGCAATCTCCCTGACTCCTGGAGATGTCCCTGTGATTGGTGACCTTTGCAACAGCCTCCGGGGAGTCAAATTTCCTGATCACGACTTGGAAAATCTTGAATTTTTTCTTGAATTAGCCTTGGCATTATACTGCGACACAATCATCACGCATGAAGGAGTCACGATCATCCCCCATCACTGGGTGGCCGGCCTAGTAGGATCCGGAATCTTGAACCTCATGCGCATGCCCCACTTTTGCCATTACACTACCATGGATCGGGTGGCCCGCTAATTGCTCGCACTAATTCACGATGGTTGTTTATGGATTCGGGATAGAGTTCCCATTGATCCTGCGCTAATCAACCAGATTACGGGCCTCCCTATGACCGGTCTGCAACCTATGGCAAAGGTAGGCAAGAAATACGAAGCAGAAACAGCCGCCGAGGTGCATCAGGACCACTGTGTGCTCATGAATACGAGGGGGTTCATCATTGAATCCATCAATGATAATGCTACACGATTAGGCACCCAGATACTGGCCTGTAAATTAATGCAGAAGTGCCAGCTCACAACGGTTCCTGCGCATGTAATCCAGTTAGCTGGTCAGTGTGCAAAGGGGGTTTTCTACAGCTGGGCACAACACCTACGTGATGAATTCCTAAACAATGTTCGTGATTCCCAGGTCCTCGGAAAACCTTTTCGTTTTTCCTGGCTACTACTTCTTATAGCCCTCGTCACTTTGAAAACCCCCGAGGGAGCAGTCATCCCTGAGCTCAAACTTGGTATGTGTGAAGGAGCTCGGTATGCCCATTTGTGGGACTCCAAAGATGCGCAATGCTCATAAGACAACCAAGTCTTTTGGGTCCTTTTCTAGAGTAGCTTAGCAGAAGCAATCAACTTGCAACCTTGGCTATCCCCCATCATATATGAAAAATACAAAGGGATCTCCAAATTCCAAGCTACGATGAGCCACATTCAAATCTGCATTCGTATGGATAACACCTGGACGATGCTTCCCTTTATGGTATTGGATGTAGATGTCGAACAGGTGATTACACAATGGCCGCCTGCTTGGAAGCTGGGCTTCGAACACCCCCCAAGGAACGTTGAAGCGCTCGGTAGCACCTCAGGAAAAGCTACGGGCACAACAGAAATTCAAAACACTCCACCAACCTAGCACCCACACAGAGCCACTACAAGCACTGCGGGCGAGCCTCCAGATATCATTGTAGGAAGTACCAAATGAACAAGCGAGCCCGAAAACAGAGCACGAAAAAAGCACCAAGCTCAACGCCAGGAAATAGATGAGACAATCACCTTAACTGAAGGCGATCTTGAACAAATAGCAAACGTTGTTACATTGGCCACAGAGGAGAGATGGGCAGCTCTTTCGGAGCAACAAAAGCTTGCAGTTGATACCATTCAGAATGAGCTTCGTGCTCTACAAAGTAAGATAGATGACACATAGACTAGTGTCACTCGAGGCCGAGACCCCTCACCTTCGAGCGAACTGGCGTTAGTTACGGGGGAAAGGCATCTTTGTCAAATCGCTCTCGGTGCCCTTATCATGGAAGACCAGGACCCAGCAACACAGATCCCAGCAGGAACAAGAGTACAACTGAATCTAACCCGGCTTTCACACGAAGTAGTACAGGATCTTCGTACAGTGGTTTGTCACGGGATCCACCATCAGAACCAACACGTAAGTCAGCAACTTGCCCTGGCCGAGTAGAAAATATCACAACAGAATACTGTAGTGCTTCTCACAGGATCCCAATAAGCAGAGCAACATACGGTTATACACCAGCTCTACATGGAAGTCGCAGAGGAACCTTCCCGTAGAGCCACACCTCGGGTAAAGATAGAAGCATTGGCAGTAGCACTGGTGGCTTCCAGAAAAAAGATGCAGACCCTAAAGACACAAATGGAGCAACAAATCAGTAATCTCCAGGCCAAGTTACAGCCAAAGGCGCCTCTCGAAGTTCGCGCCCAGCGAGCTACGTTAGTCACTGCGGCCACCCACACCATTACGGGACGAATTGACCAGGGTGCACAGTTATTGGATACTAATTTGCAACTCTGGACGTAGATTCAAAATGATCCAATCATGCGACGAATTAATTGGGAGCTCCACCAAAAAGAGGAAGAGTTTGAACAAATTGGGGTTACCATCTCAACTCTGATACCAGATCAACGCCTCACCTGTCTACGAACCAGCGAATCCCTTGACACTAAGATTGAGGCACTTCGGCACAAGAAATACGTCATTGGACAAATATTGAAGCAATGGGAAAGTACTAACCTCAAATTGTCTGAGGATGTAGATACTAAGGTACGAAGACTCAACCAGACACTGGGAAGTGTCACCACTACCACAGAGGGTCCGATATTGCAGAATTTAGCAGATATCGCACAGAATGCTGCGGCCCAGAGCCTAGAATTATTGGTCCCATTGGTTATAGTCATTCAGACACTACGCATGCAAGTGGAGGCTCCCTCACCATAGTGACTCGGGACGAGTCACAATATTGTGTTGGGGGACTGTTGGAGCAGGGTCTCCCACACTGAGGAAAGCTGGTCCAATTTTGTATTATTTTGATTATATTTAGTCTAGCGCAGGGGTGATAGGGTGGATAAAATCCCTAATACGTTGTAAGCGGGTAAATAGGTAAAACCAAGAGTCCGCAAACCACAATTTGCGGACCATGGTAAGTCTAGGCTAAATTGGTATAAATAGTAAGTATTTTTGAGTCGATAGGTAGAGGATGAATAGAAGTGAATGCTAAGTGCATATTGTTAGCTCTGGGTTTCGGGTATTTGGGTCAGACTCCTGTTGGCTGTGTGCGTGGAGATCCTTTGTCCTGGTGTGTGCGGACCCTGCTGGGTGTGTGCACAGGTGGGATTTGGGGTTATGTAAGAATATGCTGATAATATATGAGAAGTATTGCTGGTATTTGGTTCTGGATCTATATGTTAGATGAATCTTCACTCTGTGTTAAATCTGTGATAAGGTACGAATGATCTGTGTTATCTGTTGTGTTTATCTATAATATATGCTATCTGGTCTGCTGCGCGTACTGTAATTTATATTTGTGTTGGTCGAATGCACGTGGATGCAGACCTAAGATCTAGATCTGTAATACTGTGTACATCGGTTATCTATTTAAGCCTACGAACTAGCTCTGTTTTCATATATCTGTGTGTTGTGTGTGGCTTGGCTTACCTGCTCTCTTTTCGGGTGTGGAAACTTGATTCTAGCACCCTCCCATACTGCTTCGGGTGAGACTTTGACCTGTGCAAGCAGGTCATTCCCGAAATGGCTAGTAGTATAGGGGTTTGTTGGCAAACCTTAATGTGAAAACTTGGGTCAAGACCCCTAAAGCCAACATATAATATAAACATTTAAATATAATATAAATGTTGAAGATAATGGAGAAACTATATTAGAGAGAGTGGGTTCACCAAAACCTTAGATTAGGAGTTTGTTCCTATTTCTTAGGTATTGGTTCTAACTTCCCTATTTTCATATAACCTATATATTATTTGATCTCTAATGAGAATGTAGAGCGACTTGCGGATGCAGTCCCCCTTGGTGTAGTCTCTCAGAGTAGAGCTAACCAGTACAACTTTCAATAATTTAATTCTGCCATATTTTATCATGGTATCAGAGCTAAAGGCTTCTAAATCAGATGCATTCTCTGAATTTGAGTCAGAACCTGATAAGGGGAATGAAAAAGGAAAGAATATTATTGATGTGGAGCTTAGTGCCATCATTGCCACCACCAAAATCCAAAAGGATGAGCGAAAATATCTAGAGGAGGGGGCATGCCTCTTTGACTCCTAGAGGTGGGTGAAGGATTATATGCTAGAGTTCATTATAGATAATAGAAGCCAAAAGAACCTCATTTCAGCAGAGGTCATGAAGCAACTGGCCCTACCAACCACGGCACACATGTAGTCGTACAACATCGGGTGGCTTCACCAAGGATGAGATCTCTACGTCAGCCAATAGTGTTGCCTTCCCTACAACATCAAGCCTTTCACAGATGAGGTACTGTGTGATATGTATCCTCTTGAAGTTTGTGATGTATTATTAGGAAAACCATACTTGTGGAATCAACATGTTGTGTATGAATCTAGGCCTCGTATTATTATTATTACTTTAGGAAATAAGTTGTACAAGATACCAGAGGTAGCACGACCTACCACCATCTCTTTGATCACTGTGAAGCAATGTAGTAAGCTTAGTTCCCAGACCGGTAAATTTGTTTTCCTTATGATTCGCCCTCAAGGCAAGAAGAATATTGTGGCCACGACCTCCATACAGGGATACTCCACACGTCAGCAATAGATGGACAAGGTCATGGAGGAGTATAGGGACATCTTCACCTCACCCACAGGGGTACCTCTACATTGTTAGGTCAAGCACCCCATTGATATGACCCCAAGTGTGCTATTTCCCAATGGACCGATCTATCGACACTCCTTTCTAGAGAATGATGAAATCAAGAGGAAAATTCAGGAGTTGTTGCATAAAGGGAACATCATGCCAAGTTCAACACCTTGTGGGAACCCGATCGTATTGGTACATAAGAAGGATGGGACCTGGAGACTTTGTATTGAATATCGGGCGCTATACAAGATCATTGTCCGGAATAGGTATCCAATCCCACCGATTGATGACCTTTTGGACAAGCTTAAGGGGGTTAAATATTTTAGCAAGATTGACCTGAAGTCTATGTATCACCAGGTACCAATCAAACCTTTCGATGTGTGGAAGACTGCCTTCAAATCCAAGAAGGGCCATTTTGAATGGTTGGTCATGCCTTTCGAGTTGATGAATTCCCTTGAAACCTTCATGAGGCTGATGGGAAACATCTTACGACCCTTCACTAACTCACTCATGGTTGTGTATTTGGATGATATTCTGATATTTAGTCAAAGTTAGGAAGAGCACCTCTGCCATATTTGACAAGTCATCCAAACTCTGTGACAACGCAAGTTGTGTGCCAATTTGAAGAAATGCACTTTTGGTATGACCCAGGTTCAATATCTGGGGTACATCATTGATGAGTAGGGTGTGCATGTGGACCCAACAAAGATACAAGTCATTTAGGATTGGCCAACCCCAACCACTTTAACAGAGCTCCATAGTTTTTTGGGTCTTTCCAATTTCTACTACACGTTTGTGTTGGGGTTATCTCATATCACTTGGCCTTTGAGTCAAGTCACTAAGGACAGAGTGAAAGAAAAATTATTTTGGTCTGAGTCCCAACAAAAGGAATTTTCCCAATTGAAGCATCGCCTCGGCTCTGAACTAGTGCTCACATTACCATACCTGCAACAACCATTTGAGATTGAGACAAATGCTTCCGACTATGTTATTGGTGCAATTATTACTTGTCAAGGGCATCCAGTGGCATTCATAGTAAGACACTTTCAGAAAAGGTCTAAAAGTATCCCACATATGATAAAGAGATGTATTCCATTATGCAGGCCTGCCGACAATGGAAGAATTACATTCTGGGTAAGGAAATGGTCATCCACATAGACCATCGACCCCTATAGTTCATAAAGACACAAAGGGAAGTTGCAAAACTATTGCCATCATAAATGGTCCACACACCTGCAATAGTTCCACTTGAACATTAAGTATAAGAAGGGCAACACCAATAATGTTGCAGACTACCTAAGCCAACCACCAGTCATGGTGCTGACCACTATGCCAACTCTTGTGGGCATGAGACTTCATAGTGGTCGCATCTATACAAGGGTGATCCAGAATTCAGAAACAAATACTAGACACTCCTAGAAGGCAAGAAAATTCAAAATTTTCACCTCTAGGATGCATCGTTATGCCACCTAGGACACCTTTTTGTTCCTTCAAGCGAGCATTCCAAGATGATTTGGGAGGTACACTACAATTGGGTCGCTGGACACTTCGAAGTAGAGAAAACAACGACAATGCTACATAGGTATTTTTATTAGCTGAACCTTCGATAGGATGTTGGGAAGTACATCCGATCATGCATTTCTTGCGCCATTTCCAAACCAACCATCAAGAAGCAAGGTCGATATACTCCTCTGCCTACTCCTAATTGACCTTGGGAATCCATCTCCATGGATTACATTTCGAGCATCCATTTGAATAAGCATGGAAACGACTGTGTTTTTGTGGTCATCGATAAATTCTCTAAGATGGCCATTTTGGTGGCCTATAAGAAGAGTATCACAACAAAATCTACTGTTAAGACTTTCTTTGAATGAGTGTGGGTACACTTTTGGATCCCACAGTCCATTATCTTAGATCGAGATAACAGTTTCCTAAGTACATTTTGGTCAAGTCTCTGGTCGATGTTGGATACCAAGCTCACTAAGTCCATGACTTTCCATCCCCAAACTGATGGGCAAACATAGGTCGTCAATAAGATGAGCGTGCTCATTTTGCGCATGTACAACTCGAAATATCCTCGCACGTGGGATGAAATCCTCCCCTATGTCCAACACAAATACAACAAAGATCTCCATAGATCAACTGGCCACAACCCCTTCCAGGTGGGGTTGGGATTCCAGCCACTATGTCCCATCAATGTGGCCATACCATTTGCAGCCACTCAAGAAGCTTTGGCCCATGTTTAATCTGAAACCAACAAGGCTAAAAACTTCATTGAGCGAATCCAACACATCCTCTAGAAGGTCCATGACATATTGGACAAAGCCAATTCTAAGTACAACCAGTGACATGATCAACATCGGGTGCCACAAAAGTTCTAGGTGGGTAACAAATTTTAGCTACATTCGCAGAAGGAGTGCCTCATTGGGCCCCACCATAAATGTCGGTCACTTTGATATGGGACATACACCATCACCTTGGTTGTAGGTGACAATGAATCTTTTAAGCTCAACCTGTTAGGTCTCTGTAATTTATTAGCAAGATTGGGAGAGTCCAATCACAGAGTTAACATCATTTCAACCAACTTTGGGATTCTAGGATCTAGCCCTCCTGAATCCGGAGAGGGATCTCTCCAATATGTACAAAGATGGATATTGTCTTTGAAAAAGCTTAAGGTAATGATATTAGGCTAGTTATGAAGGCCAAGGGTTTTGTTTTGTTTTGGATGGTTGAGCATGAAATGTTACTTGAGGGGAAAGTCCTAAGTGCAAAAAGTTTCAAAAGTGAGAAGTTGCAAGCAAATAGAACAATTTTGGTAGATAGATAGATATAACGCTGGTTTTTAGTCCATTGGGCTATGGAGTCATATCTGGGCTTTAATTGAACAACAACATCAAGTGTGATCCAAGGGGCAAGTCATCTATACCACAAGATTGTTGAGATTAAAATGATGAAATGGAAACATTAAAATGTTGGAGGGGTGGAAACTGATAATAATTTCTCAGAGGATTTATAGTCAGTCCAAACAAGAAAAGCCTCTTAAGTAACTATTTTAAAACCAACCAAGGACAGGGCTAACCATAGACTTCTTGGGCAAGTTCTTATTAAAGCAACTTAATTGACAAAAAATCCAGTAATCCACATAATTACCTTCAGAAAGTATGAAAACACATAAGAAAAACAGAGTGTAACTTAAGATCAGATAAAGTACTTTTAAACCTAGTCTGCTTTCAGTCAACACCAAGGGAAACTTTCAGAATCTGCCTTTGGAGAAAAGAATCTAGGAATCAGGGCAAAACATATCTTCTCTAGTCTAACTTTAATAGCAAATAATGGAAATAACATTCGAGAACAATGTTTGAGCAAACAGAAGGACGAGGGAACGCCAACATTCCTAACTGTTTAAACTGTATTGAATCATTCTTAAATAAACAAATATGAAGAAAACATTAAGATAAAGATTTCTCAGCCAGAGAAGGTTACTGCTATACAGAAAATCCTAACCCTGTTTAAACTGTTCTTTACAGAGGGAAAATGAACAATATGGCATACATAGAAGGAAAACGATTAACAAAGAAAGAAGCACTTCACCAGTGATAAAGACCGGGATCCCAAGAAACAACTTTTATATTGATGTCAAACCAGTTACAATCTTCAAGTCCAATGTTTCAGTTCAGCAATCATCTTCACTATTCAACCTAACTACTCTAGCGCAAACAGAGCTTCAAGGGCCAGTGAACACTATGTACAAATAGAAGTCTCGAGCTCAAGTGTATTTCAAAGTTCTGCAACCAACAATTTCTCGTCTTCTTCTGAGGTATTTATAGAAGGATGAGGAGGTGATCTGAGAAAAGATCTCTCAGGATAATTAATACAGTTTCAAGACTTCGTGGCCTTTTGAGGGGCTCGATGAAGAAATTCACAGGTGGAACACTGTATTAACTGTTTACAATAAATATCAAAGCTCGGTGGGAGCTTTATTTGACTTTGATGCTTTGTACGCTATGTGGAGTAATTTCTTGGCTGTGCTGGAGGCGAATATCAGATTTTCTTCAATAACTTCGGCCTCTATTTGAATGCTTTGAGGCAACAGGTGGCTCAGTGGTAGATGAGGAATCAATTTGCCTCAGATGTGGCGGTGGAGGCTTTCTGTCTGATAAAACACTTTAGGTTTTCTTTTAAACTGTGTTTTAGACTGGGGATTAGGCTTCTAATAACTGTCTTAGCCATAATCCCCATAAAAACCGTCTTCAATCTTCATCTGTTGTGCTCTGTCTTCAAAACTGATACTCTTTAACCGTGTTTGAATTAAAACAGTGTCTTGTCGATGTGCAGACCCGCACTGGGCTTTACGGCATCAATACTCATAGAGTACTGACGAAACATGGAATAGAGCCCCGTGAATGGCTTCTCTGTAATGAAACGAGGGTATGAGAATCGTCATTCCCAGCCCTTGGCATTTCTTCGTTATACAATGGAAAACCATTTAGAACACCTGCATCAAACACAAAACAATTAAGAAATCCTGCGGAAAATAGGTTTAAACTGCTTCAGATGGCGGTGGAGGAGCGTAGCCGACGGATAAAAACATCTAACGGTGGAGATCGGCGCAAAACAGAAAAATGAGAGTGGGGAGAAGAAATAAGGCGGGGTGGTTTTGGACCGTCTGATCTGGACACGTGGACGGTCCAGATCTAATCGAAGGATCTCAATCGGGGGTGGCAGAAAAGGGGATGCGATTGAAACGCAGCGATGCGATTAAGCGCTGGCCGTTGATCTGCAGATTAGATCAACGACGGAAAGTGAATCGGAGGGTTTTGAATGGCGGTAAGACTTGCGATCGGAGGGAATAAGGACCGTTGGATAGGCGGGAAATGGACGGCCCAGATTTAATCGGAGGATCGCAATCGGGGAGGTCACACAACAATATGCGATTGAAACTTTGCGATTGAGCCCTTTGCGATTGAGCGTTGGCCGTTGATCTGAGGACCAGATCGACGGCAGGGAAAGAATCGGAGGGATCGCAAGGGTGTGCGATGGCCGTCGGATTGCGAAACAGATGGACGATCGGGATTGAATCGGGGATCAGCAATCGGGGGGGTCACACAACAACATGCGATTGAAACTTTGCGATGCGATTGAGCACAGGCCGTTGGATCAAAGGACTAGATCAACGGTCAGGATTGCTTCGACCTACGCACCAGCGGAAAAACCCTTAAACATATGAAAACCAATTTTTTTGCAAATAAAACAAGTTATAATGGATCGGGCGGAAAATATATATAAGTAAAGGAAATAGGTGCCCGATTGCGGGGCCGGTGGTTTTCACGGAATGTAATATGCCCGGGAGTATAAAGACAGGGGCCAATCGCAATCGGGCCATTGAGCCTGGTCTTTCCGATCAACCCATTTGTGTTGTTTCCGATTGCGATTGCGCGATCGGCTCTTTTCAATCAACCCATTTATATTTATCACGTGGTTTTAAGTTTTTAACTTAAAACTTTCGGAAAGTGGGTTTTTGGGTTTATAAAGGAAAAACTTGATCAAAGGGGGATTTTTCAATGGTTTAGCGCCCGATTGCGGGCTCTATGGTTATATGAGGAAATAATATGATCGGGGGGGTTTTATATGAAAGGCTAATCGCAATCAGAGCTTTGTAATGGTTCAAAGTTATGCACCCTTGGATATTTGTGATGCGATTAGCGCCGAAAAGCTTTGGCGTTTGGTTTTAACACATGGGCATGTGGGGGGAAGTGGTTTAGGACTTAGCCCAAGGGGCTTAGGCCCATAGCAATAAAACTTTGATTTTTTATGAGAAATTTTCAAGGATTTTAATGGATTTGGGGGTTCCGAAATAGTTAAAAAGTGAGTTTTTAACTATGAAAGGGGAAATTTTCATAAATGGAAAGAAGAGGACTTATGAAAACAAGGTAGTTTTGATGGAGAAAACGGGGAGCAGATGAAAGTTTTTGAGAAGAGGAGAAATGATGATCTTTCAGCAGTCTTTCAGTTGGAATCAGCAGAAATTCCTGAGTATAAAATGGGACAGCAAATGAGGATTTTGGACCGAGGCATGAGGCCTACAAGGAGTCTTCAAGAGCCAACAATTTTTAGTGATAAAATTTGTTCCTTGGAGGCTCAAAAAAATCTTAGTCACCTTTTGGTATAACAAAATATTATAGGTGGCTAACACAACCTTCCACTGTTCCTTGGCATGCACCCAATTTTCAATGTGGATCGGTTTCAGCCATACTTTCCACCATTACTGGACATATTCGACATTGCAGAACAACTCATACCAACACAGTTAAACCTAGACTGCATGGAACATGCCACCATTGATAGGATCATGGACATGTAGATGAAGAACACTTGCCAGCATAAGATCCAACTATATTAGGTTGTCAAAGCTGGCCAACTCCTGCAGCAAGGCAAGTGGCTCACCAAGGACTAAGTTCAACAGAAGTTTCCCCATCTCATGGAGGTATTCAACACAATGGGGACCATTGCTTCCTAAGGGGGGAGGAATGATCTAGGTGGATATTGGTGGCCACCCGCCTATTCCACATGGACCCCCATTGTGGTAGTGCATTCGGCGCATGGGTGTATGAAATAAACTATGCTTAGTAGGAAGGTTTCTTTCCTACAAGAAATTCACAGGTCAAAGTGGTTTGTCAAATGTTAGTGGAACAAGTTCAACATGTAATAAGCTAAGTTAAATGGAAACATAGAATGCTACATAAACAATGAAAAAAAAAAAAAAAACAACACGCACAAGAAACACACTCAATAGAGAAAACAAACTAATAACTCAAAAATGGTAAGCTCTCTCTCTTTCTTAGGTCTTGGTGGTAGTAGAATCTATAATTCTAAATCTCTTATAGTGGATCCTTCAAGCTACAGAGCTCCAATATCCTAGAAAAGGGGGTCTCTTCCCCTCAAGTTTTCAACAAGCCTCTCTTCCCTGTCAAAGGATGGTAGATCGACAAACACGTGGTGAACTCTTCTCTCTTGGATTGAGGTGTTAGATGGACAACAATTGAATCCTTCCAATTCTCCTACTGCTAGACAACACAAGCTGGTTTGTTGATGAGAAATTTGGCCAGCATAACAATGTGTCTCCCATTTATCTTCCCATGGCTGGATTTTATAGACAAATTTAAAATTTTCCCTCCCTCGCTTGGTACAAGATGGATGTTGACACAAGAGTGGGGGTATGATTCCTTTGTGTGCTTCACTAAAACCTCAAGGTGGCTCTGTTGAAATTTGCAACAAGAAATAGTGAAATTGGTAAGAAACAGTGAAATTGGCATCCAGAAACAACATGACAGAACCTACACTAGTATGGGACCATAGGTCATGTAGTGATGGGTCCTAGCGATACATTAGTGTGTAATTAAATTTATTTAATAAATTGGAAATGTGTCTAATTTAATTATCCTTTAATTAAATTGGACAATAAATGTAATCTTATCACATAATCACTTGTAATAGTTAACTGAGTGTGATAAACTCAGTTAGCTCATAAAATTTGAGTTGAGGGTAGTTGGTGAGGCATGCAGAGTAATTCTAGTTGTAACAAAGTTCAAAGTGCAGTGGTGCATTAGTTAATGCAGGTTGTAATTAGTTTAACTCAGTTAAGTGAGTTAAAGTCAGTTGTGCTAGTTGTAACTATTTGATACACTAGCGAGGGATCAAGTGAATTAAATATTATTTAATTCACAATCAATGATCTAACATGCAACAAATGATTTACTATTATTAGTGGCATGCATGTCAGTTCTAGTGGAGATTCGGTTGAGATCTAGGTGAAAGGGAAGTGTGGCTATCAATTGTGATATTAGCTGACAACCTAGATGCAGTTAAAAACACCATAGCATGCCCATGATACTCAACGCAATTGAGGAAGGCTAAAATTCATAAATAATAGGGATTGCATTCATCAGGAATTGTGTGAGCAAGGCAGGTTGAAGACATACTGAGAATTGGCTAAGTGTTGGCCCGATTTTGTCTGGAACAGTGTGAGATGATAGGCAGATTGTAGGAGATCTTGTGATAAGAATTGCATTGTAATTGTTTCATGATTCCTTATGGAATATAAAATATATGTTAGAGGATTTTGAGCGGCAAGCTTTCCCCAGGAAATTATATGTGTTGTGGTTTGATTGATTCTTCTTTCTTCATTTGATTGGCGATTGTGTTTTTAATTCTGCAATTTATTTTAGAAGTGATTCAGTGTCTAGCTTTAGCACATTGTTATATCGGATTGAATCCATGATATACATGATTGTTGTATAATTTCTACATGGTATCAAAGAACAAGAAATCAAAACAGTGAAGGAGGAGGCTGAATAGAATTCGAATTTGTAGAAATAATTTCTTGGTGCTACTGTTGATTCAGGACTGAAATTCCTTTCAATGGCTTGAGATTGGAGTATGCACTCGAGGGAAGCTCCAACTATATTTCTTGGAAAGAAAAGATGAAGGTAGTACTCGAAGACAATGGCTTGAAGGAATTCATTGACAATGATGTTCCTAAACCCACTATGACAGATGCTGCAAATCTTGATGCATGGAAAAAGAAAGTGGAAAAGACGAGGAGGATCCTACTAGATGGACTATGAGACCACATTGTCTCAAGTCTCCATGGAAAAGTGACACCATATGCTATGCAGAAAGCTTTGACAGATCTATTTCAAAGCAACAGTGACCATAGGAAATTGGCATTGAAAGATAAACTCAGGAAGATCAAGATGGAGAAAGGTGACTCCATGCCAAAATATTTAACAAATTTTTTCCAATGTCGGGATGAGCTAGGGATTGTTGGCATTACTGTCACTGATGATGATTTGGTGAGTCTAGCTCTCTTAGCACTTCTTAAGAGTTGGCATATTTATCAAGACTCTGTCAATGGAAGGGAAAAGCTGCCAGATTGGGAACGACTAACGTTAGATTTGGTGCAGGAGGATTTCAGACGGAATACCATAGATGGATATTCATTTAAGAATGAAGATGAAGAAGATTGTACTTTGGCTTCCAAGGTGAAGAAAGGGAAAGGAAAGAAGTTCCATTCCAAACCCAAGTCCAAAGATGGCATGAAGTGCGACATATCCAGAGTGAAGTGTTTTCATTGTCATGAGCATGGGCATTATGCTAATAACTATCCACAAAAGAAGAAGAACAAGAAGGCTTTAGGATTTATAGCTGGTGAGGCTTTGGCCTCGCAATTTGAGCTTAACTTCTCACTGATCGCATGCATAGTGTCAAGTGTGATGGGATTAGGGTGGTACTTGGATAGTGGTACATCTTTCCACATGAAGGGAAACAAAGAAATTTTTAGTAGCTTGGAGGAGAAGGACCTCTAGACGCATATTGAAATGGGTGACGATGGAAGGTATAACGCTACTAGGATTGGTACAGTTACTTTCCGAAGACAATCAAGTAAACTATTTTTATTAAAATATGTAATTCATGTACTAGGCTTAAAGAAAAATTTAGTTTCAGTTGCAATGTTGGACGATAGAGGCTATGATGTTGTTTTCAGTGAAGGAAAGGTATTCCTTCAACACAAAGCAACAGGACAAGCCAAGAAGATTGAGATTTGTGTGAATAATCTCTATATATTTTATGTAGATTTCATTTCTACAGAGCCTCCAGCCATTTGGAAGTGTGAGAAAGCCATGCGATTGTCCCTTAAGAGGGAGATGGATTTGCATTCAGATGAGGAACTCTTGGTTCCAAATAATGAGCCTCAAGATGTGGAGCCACATGCGGAGAATCATGGAGTGGAAAAAACCAATCTAGCAGAGAAATTTTGATCCAGATGGGCAGAGGGCATGCATGCAGCTATACCTCCAGGTGTGAGGTGAGGTAATGTGCAAGAGTAATCCCAAGAAGAAATTTGGCAAGGTCCTAGAGATGGTGCATCTCATGGATCGAACCTAGCTACGAGGAGCCCATAGAGAAGCAGTAGTAGGAAGGATAAGTTAGATTGATGCAGTGAGATGTCAGGAGGATAGAAATCATAATGACAGGTGTCAGATACTGGAGTGCATATTAGAGTTGGCATCACTGCAAAGTGCATGGATGCATATTTAAACAACACAGAGAATCCAGTAGACATGTGCAGTAGCTAGTAGCAGTCAGCAGACTCTGATAATAGATGCATTATACTAATTCAGTTGTTTGGAGGCTATTCATTTTTAGAAGTGTTGCATGCAAAAGTTTCATGTGCGAGAAACACTAGAGAAGTGTTGCATGTGTGATAAAAACTAGAGAAGTTTTGCATGAAAGAGTTGCATGTCACATGCAAGAGGTGCATGTGCACATGCAAGGACATTCCAAGGTACCAGATCATGACATATTCATTCCTTTCTTGTTGAGAGGGAGTGTTGAAATTTGCAACAAGAAACAGTGAAATTGGCATCCAAAAACAACGTGACAACACCTACACTAGTGTGGGGCCATAGGTCATGTAGTGATGGGTCCTAGCGATACATTAGTGTGTAATTCAATTTATTTAATAAATTGGAAATGTGTCTAATTTAATTATCCCTTAATTAAATTGGACAATAAAATGTAATCTTATCTCATAATCACTTGTAATAGTTAACTGAGTGTGATAAACTAAGTTAGCTCATAAAATTCGAGTTGAGGGTATTTGGTGAGGCATGCAGGTAATTTTAGTTATAATAGAGTTCAAAGTGAATTGGTGCATTAGTTAATGCAGGTTGTAATCAGTTTAACTCAATTAAGTGAGTTAAAGTCAATTGTGCTAGTTGTAACTATTTGATACACTAGTGAGAGATCAAGTGAATTAAATATTATTTAATTCACAATCAGTAATCTAACATGAAATTGATGATTTACTATTATTAACTGCATGCATCTCAGTTCCAGTGGAGACCTAGTTAAGATCTAGGTGAAAGGGAAGTGTGACTATTAGTTGTGATATTAGCTGACTGCCCAAATGCAGTTAAAAACACCACAGGATGCCTATGATATTTAGTGCAGTTGAGGAAGGCTAAAATTACTAACGAATAGGGATTTCATTCATCATGAATTGTGTGAGCAAGGCAAGCTGAGAATTGGCTATGTTTTGGCCCGATTTTTTCTGGATCAGTGTGAGACGATAGGAATATTGCAGGAGATTCTTGTGATAATAATTGCATTGTAATTGTTTCACGATTCCTTGTGGAATATACAATATATGATAGAGGGGTTTTGAGTAGTAAGATTTCCCGAGGATATTATCTGTGTTGTGGTTTGATTGATTCTTCTTTACTTCATGTGATTAGCGATTGTGTTTTTAATTCCGCAATTGATTTGTAGAAGTGATTCATTGTCTAGCTTTAGCACATTGTTAGATTGGATTGAATCATATATATATATATATATATATATGCTTGTTGTATAATTTCTACAGGCTCATGGGCGACTGCACTTGGTTAGCTTGAGAGAGAATCATTTTCTCCAAGTGTGCCAAGTGGTCCTGGATAGTGACATTTCGCATTCTCGAGGACCATGCAGCTATAGGAGGGATAGTAGCACTCTTCACAACTATCAAAGAAAAAGCCACAATGCATGCTTAGGGCCAGGGCTTCTTGTGCGCAACCCAAAAATTTGTCTGTTGACCTTAGGAAAATTTAAAAATTTCAGCTCATGTAATGTATTTCTTCCCTGTAGATCTTTATTTGTAACCTTTTTCTTGTACAATTTTCCAGCATTAACAGTTTCCCCCTAATGTATGATGTCTAGGAAGAACTGTATAGCTTAAATACATTATAGTTTCTTTTTTTGTGTAGTCCTTTTGACAGAGAGAGAGAGAGTAACTTGCTTGAAAACTGAGGTTGGAGATCCCTTGCCGTAATAAAAAGAGACACCGTGCTCTGTTGGAACCCTGTAAGAGATAGAATGAATAAAATATTTCTACAAGGCGAGCATGTCCCATGCTCATGGTGTTTTGAAGAGTTAAGCTTATGTGACAGATAGAGATTCTGTCTATGTCACTTTTGTGGTAGTGACCTATTTTTGGTTGATGACAATGTTTGTTGACGCCCTCAAGGGCATTTTTTCTTTGAAAGAAGGTTGAATGTGATGCCCACACGCATAATATTTGTATGGCATGTTTTTTTTAGAACAAGTTCTCATTGTATGCATTGGTCTCTAATTATTTGGGACCTTCCTGTATAAGCATTGCTAAAAGAGATGATTATCAAGTCACGGGTTTTTGAAGAATTCTGACAGAGTGAAACAGTTATGAAGTACGATACCATCTTGACATGAAAGTCTATCTTGAAGTCAAATTTTAAGAGGATCGATGACATTAATGGGAAATGATGATTCCTATAGTGCCATTTAGGGATGCCCCTATTGAGGTGGGGAGTAATCCAAGGTACTACCTCCTTCTCGGAGAATGTTTATTATGGTCGACAAGAAGGAAGCACCAACCGACCGAGATGATTATTGATGCAAGGGACCGGGGCTTTTGAATTAGTGGGCATGGTGTGATAGGCTAACTTAGGCATGATGATGAGGAATGGCTATAAATGATGATGGTAGTTAAGTGGCCTGAGGTTGGAGCTTATAAATGAGAGTGGCAATAGTCATAAAAATTTCTGGAGAGGGAATCCCTGGAGTCGGTAGGACATCCAACGTGGGTGTGTGTTGCTATGAGTGTCATGGTGTGGTGTGGTAAATAATGCGTAGCTCTGATAAAGGGTGATTAGGGACTACTTTCAGGTGAGAAATGTGAATGGATGGGAAATATTGATCTCCCAAAAAAGTCTTTGTACACTTTCCAAAATAATATAGAATGGGTTTGGATGTACAAGCATAGAGATGGGTGCCCCTATAAACATGAAAATAATCTGTCACTATGGTGTGAGGAAGGTGTTTTGCTGGGGGTGGGGGTCTGATTGGTTGGTCTCGGTGTGGGGGTGATGAAGTGGATGAACAATGTCACAGATGGGCTATGATGGTTTAGGTGTGATAGGCTAAGTGCAAGACACAATGGTGCATATTTCATCTGTTGATGTGAATGGTAGTCTGAGAAAGTGGTTTTAACATGACATGGGTTAAACTTGAATTGATGTATGACGGATGATTGAACATGAATTACTTCCCAGACTTGGATTTTATGGCCATGGCTCCAGACCTTTGGTGTATGGTCTACATGAGTGATGGATGCCATAGAGGGTGAGGCTCTATCGACTTGTGAGAATGTTTATCATGTGCAAGGTGACGTGATGATAAACATGGTCGGGTGAATAAGACCTACGGTTGAGTTTTGTGGAGAAATGATGTCAGGATATGCAAGGCTTCTTTAGGGAGCCTATCATGTTAGGGATAGAATGACACATACCCTTGTGCCTTTAATGGTTGGGGAAATTGGTGATTCGATGTTTTTGTAATACCTGCGACCAATACCCCAAGTAAACGCATATTTTCTATTCAAACATATTGAAAATAACATTGAATGGAAAGTGATAAAGAGGGCATACCTGTTGTGACTGAAAAAATGACTTTTCCTGAGGTGTGGATGTATGGAGCCTATCTTGAATGTGATGAAGTATTGATCACTTTTTTTCTTGCAGTTTTTCAATTGGGTGTTCTGAGCTTCAGTTATGGTCTGTCGAATAATGAGAAAAGGGCGATATATTGGCCAATATGGCTCATTTCAACTCATTTGTGTTGTTCCAGAGTCTGACGTCAGAGTTGAGCCCTTGTTTCCGAGCCTTTCTTGTCGTTGTGTTCATTCTGAGTACCCGAGATTCACATCGTCAGTGTCAGGTAGGGCCATGAACGTCCAGCTTTGTAATTTTGTCACTTTTTACCTAAGGGAGTACATATAAATGTGATTTGTATAGATTTCCTATCTGTTTTTTTCCTTGACCGTGCAGGCACTCGAGGCTAAGCTGCACGGTCCTCGTGTAAAAGGAAGTCTTTGCGCGAGGTCTTTGCACTTGGAAAAGGATATGCACGATGATTCGAACATTTGTATCTGATACATACATGCAGTCATCGTGCCTGTTCTTTACACAGGCATGACGAGGCAAAAAAAATTTGAAATTTGTTCATTTTTTGAGTTTTAGTCACTGATTTTGGTTTTTTTTTTATGACAGGATGTTGTGTCATCAGAGATATTGGCCCAATATTCATGTAGCTGTGGCGTAAGACCCCAATGATCAGGGGCTTTTGGCATAGTGGGGGTTTCTCAAATTTCTAGAGAGGAACATATTGAGAGTCTTCATCGTGTCCTGGTCCACTGTTAGAAAAAGAGATGTTGTGTGATGGTGTTGCAGCGTAGAGATGTCCTCATTTGTTCGAAGATGGATTTTTACTCCGTAACTAGTTTATTTCCTTAGGGGGAGGCTCTTCCACACCTGCTCCCCCCTGGGAGGGTGAACATCCAACGTTGGGATGAGGATCATTGTGGTCCCAAGCCGATTACACAAGGATGTGTTCAAATCGAATCTGTGACCGATTTAGCTCAGAGGGGTGTCGTGGCGATGATAGTTCACATGACAGGGTCATCATCGCCCAATAGGGCGTCGAGTCCTCATATTGGCGTCTTTCACCAGATACAGGCCGGTCACTTCTATGACTAGGCTCGCTATGTTTACAATGGCATGGTGTCACAACTGGGTAAGGCCTAGAGGGGGTTTAAGGTATTCACCTATGCGATCATCTTATGCAGTATTATGTATGAGAGGGTGGTGATGCTTAGACCTTTTGTGCCAGTACCCCTAGATCCTCCTAGGGATCCCTAGATGCAGGGGTGGATGCCCATGATGCCCCACGGTGGACGAGGGGAGGTTGGTCACTATTGGAATGTGACTGTTGAGGCGTGGTTCCGGGCGAACCCACAAATGTTTCTAGACTATCCATACTCGGCAATGGATTTCTCGGAGGACCCAGATATGAGTCTTCCTGTCGCTTACATATGGGGGCTAGCAAGTACGAACTTTGATGTTTTTCTTCATTTTGTTGAGGATTTTATTATGTGTAGATTTATGTCTTTTCTGGTGACACTAACATTTTTTTTTGTTTCTCTTGCAAATGTGGGTTTGGCGGGGCGTCCTCTTGCCCGCTTAGTGGGGTATTAGCCACTGAGGAGGGTCCTAGGTGGGGCCGGTCAGGCCCAGTTTGGGAAGTAGGGAGGTGCTGAGGGCCCTTCAAGGGAGGGAAACAGTGTTGTGGCTGCTGGAGGGGATGTTGCTATTCTTGCCCGTGCTGAGGCGACTAAGGCTCGGACAGTGGCAGTCGAGGAGAAGTTAGCTGTTGTTGAGGCTTGAGTCCAGGTTGCGAATGCTTATGCAACATATTTAGCCAAATCTGGGGTATTTCAACCTAGGGTTTTGTTGATGACTTGGATGATACATGGCTCGATAGAGGGCTCATCTCCCGACTTTACATCATCTGTCACTTGTAGTTTTGGTTGTTGTGCCTGTACTGGCACCGGGTGTAGCCATGGATTGAGAGGACCCACCCGGCAGGGCTTAGCCCTAGATATTTTTGTATGATTAGGGAAAGCACCCATTATGAGGATGCTTCCCTATTTTGATGACATGTAGATATATTTTTTGACTAAGATTATGGTTAGGGACATGACTTGTACATTGTGACCCATATATTTTTTGGTATATATATGCGAGATGTGTATTTTTTTTTGCTCTTATGATATGTTTATGGCTATTGTTTGTGTTTATTGCTGGATTTTATGTACCTATGATGGATATCTATGTTCTCATGTTTTTCTTTTTTATGGATGATGCTTTTTATGTTTTTAATGTTTTTCTTTTTTTATGGATTTGGTTAGCTATGCGATCAGTTGTCTAGTTTTGAATTCTTTGTACATGTGTGAATGTTATGTGATCAAAATCATGACTTAATCATCGTGCATGCAAGTACTTCCTGGTTGGAGGCATCGCTCAACAGCCCAATGAATACATCATATTCTACTTGATTATTGGTAGTTGATCTGATACATACTCCATTGGTGAGGAATGGTGACCAGTCATGATAGTATATGGCCAAGGCAATTGTTGCTAGATTTTCCGGCCATCGTGAGGCTCCATCAGCCAATCCAAAATAGTGGATGGGGGGACGATGCATCTGTGACACCAAAGAATTTTTTAGAACAAGTTCTTGATGATTGTGATCATCTCAAAAAATTATCCTACATGCATCTTATCTCTAAGGCTAAGACTTCTTGCCCTTATTGGTGAAATTTTTTGAGGTAGAGCCCATTAACAGGGTTAGCTAGGCATGCACTGTCGGGCTCTGACAGGATGTATGCTCCCTTGAGGAGGAAATGTTTTATGATGTAAGGACCTTTCCATAATGTTTCGAACTTCCCGGGTCCTAAGGCCTCTTTTTCAACATCGCAGCGGAGGACTAACTCTCCCTTTGTAAATGAGCGAGGGGTGATGTTGCGGTTGAACGACACTTTTACCTGTTTTTTATGTGCCTCATTATGTTGGAGAGACTCTCATCAATTTTCATCGACAATTTCTAATTCTACCAACCGTTCTCTAAAGGTTGGGTATCATCAAGGTGTTTGATGGCTGCGTGTAAATTGGCGGTTTCACATTCAATGGGAATAATAGCTTCTACTTCGTACACTAGTTGGAAAGGTGTGAATCCTGTTGAGGTTTTAACTATCATGCGATATGCCCACAGGGCTGAAAAACCATATGGTGCCAATTTGTTTTATGGTTGTTAACCATATGATCTAACATTGTTTTAAGCACTTTGTTTACAACTTCTACCTATCCATTGGACTGGGGGTAGTATGGTAATGCGAATTCATGTGTGAATCCTAGGTGATGAGACATCTCTTAGAATATTTCATTTTCAAAATTATTTCCATGATTGGAGACTAACTCCTTATGCACACGGAATCATGCGATGACATGTTTGAAAAGAAAAAATGCTACGGTTTCTGTCGTGTTTTCATATGTGGGCATGGCTTCTGCCCACTTGGTAAATAGTCAATGAATACAATGATGTATTTATGTTTGCTAGATGATGCAGGGTTGCAAGTCATAAAGTCAATTCCTCATTTGCAAAAGGGATCAACTATGATGACCGGGTGCAGAGGAGGGGGAGGTACTCTTTCCTTGTGGATGAAGCATTGGCATCACTCACACCTTTTGACTGCTTTGATGCAATTGTGGAATAAGGTGGGCCAAAAATAACTTGCGTGTAGAAATTTTTGGGCAGTAGGCATCCCTAAGAGGTGGCCACCGCAAACCCCACTATGACAGTCATTTAGGGCTTTCTCAACTTGGTCGTGTGTGAGGCATCAGCGTAGGATAGTATCAACGCCTCGTCGATAAAGGGCATCCCCCACGAGGAGGTAGCGGGGGGGATGGTGGTGTATGCACCTTTGGTCGTCACATGTGAGCTTTGGATTGAACTTTTGGGTTCGTAAAAATAAAAGAATATTTTCGTACCAAGGATCGCCAGTCGTCACTAGAAATATATGTTCATATAGTAGTGAGTGTTTACTAGCATCCTTTAGTCTGAATTGGGAGGTCAGTGCTGAACTCAACTAAGATTAAAGATTTTTTTTCTCTTGGGGGACCTAAACTACAGGTTGAATTCCTACAATATTACTACCCATCGAGCGTATTTGTGGTTCATCAGAAAACGGGTTAGCAGGGATCTCATGGGGTTGATAGCTGCTACGACTATTCTAGTCTATAGGATGATGTAATGCCGAAGTTTTTGTACTACGTGTACAAGGGCTAGGGCAGTTTTTTCTTCGGGTTAATATCTTAAAGTGAGGCTAGATAAGTTCTTACTGACATAATAGATTACGTGTTCTTTACCATCTGGTCCGTCTTGGATTAACACCCCAGCTATGGCAGTCTCTGATGATGATAGGTATAGGGTGTATTATTTGTCATAATTTGGTGGGCTGATCAAAGGGGCTGAAGGAAATGTGTCTTTTAGCACCTCAAATGATTGTTGAGCTTGATCATCCCAAACAGGATATCCTGACGAAGTAGGCATATGAATCCTTGTGTGTAAGTGGCATAATCTGGTACAAAGTGTCTCAAGAAGTTAGCTTTCCCCTGCAAGCTTTGAAGTGGCTTGAGAGTTTTGGGTGGTGGCACCTCTTTGATTTCCTAGAGCTTGAGGGTGTCCACTCTAATCCCTTGTTGGGATATGATAAATCCTAATATTCGACTTGCATTGACGCAGAAGATGCACTTGAGAGGGTTCAAGCATAGGTTGTAATTTCGGCATCGTTGGAATACCAACCATAAATCCTTAGGTGATCACTTTGTTTCTTTGATCGTACGGTGAGGTCATCTAGTAAGCTAAGATTAGGTGGGCTAGGTTGTGGAAGATATAATTCATGACCCGATGGAAGGTGGCGCCAGTGTTTTTCAGACTGAACGGCATAACATGGTATGCGAATGTGCCCCATGGGGTAGTGAATGATGTCTTGTACCGATCCATGTGCCGAATTTGAATTTTATTGTACCCTGAGAATCCATCCATGAAGGATAAGGCCTCATGACCAGCACAAGCATCAATGGCTTGGTTGATAAATGGGGTAGGGTAGTTGTCCTTGGGACAAGATTTATTCAAATCTTGGAAATCAGTGCAAACTATGTAACAAATGCGACAGAGAAACCATGAGGGTTTCAGTGGCACAAGGTGTGTAACCTCCGAAAGCACATTTTACTAAGATTATCCAGGCTCTGTTCACCTTGGGCCTGTAGTTCCACTCCAAGAAAGGGGTTCCATAAACCATTGTTGGGAAGAACAAGCTCGCATCAATTCTCGCTATTTCAAGAAAGCGTCTCACCACAGAGATATTTATAGTTTGAATTTTTGGAGAAGGAATGCTTGGACACTCAACTTTGACCCATATACTGAATCAAGACTGAGGCAGCTGAGTTGGGAGGAGAATCTACTAGATACAATTCAGCTCCACCACAGAAGGAAGATACATTTGCATTGGCACAAAAGCCCTTTCGAATTTACAGAAGCTGTAAGGGTGCATCAGGAGGCTCGTTACCTCCAGTATCTCCTTACACCACTCCTTCAAGGCGTACAAATATTCTCTCCTCTTCCGCTACCTTAGGATATTGCATAAGAGAGTCAGGTAAGAGCGGGAGTTTTCTGTTGGGTATGTGTTATATTATTTCCACGATTAGCCCCACGCGCTGTATGTTGCGTCGGGCGTAGCTGGGGGGTCACGAGGGGCGAAGCAGTCCCCACCGTTGGGGTCCGGGGCAGCGCCCCGACCAATTTTTTTTTTTGTGCGGACCCACTCATAGGCGGATCCGCCCATGGTTTTGTGCATGGTTTTGCACATGGTTTTGGGGTTCGATGGTTTTCGGTCCCTGGTATTTTGTAGATCCGGTCAAGGGAACTACGGTTATGTTCTAATACAGGGTTAATGGATTGGGGTTTATGTATGCTTCGGCATGTATATATATGTGTTGTAACACAAAAAGGAATATAATGAAAAATCAAGCTGGTCGTCCCGATTTGGGATCCAGGGGAAAATCTCTGTGTTTATCTGTTTTATGTTTTATGCTCTTGCTATTGTTTATTTTCTGTTATAAGAATCGTGTGTAGATATTTATGTTCAGGGTTAAAACCTACATTTGGTATCAGAGCTATTTCGGCTTCAAGGGGACGCCTTTGTTGTTGAGGGTTTTTTGCTCGGGCCTGTGGTAGACCCTGTGCAGTGGGAGATCTGCGGGATCGATTCTTGCGGTGAAAGAATATGGCGAGCGGCGGAAAGATAGAGATCGAGAAATTTAATGGTCGGAGTTTTGAGTTGTGGAAGCTCAAGATGGAGGATCTGCTGGTGGATAAAGATCAGTGGATCGCGGTAGATCCAGGTACTAAACCAACGACAATGTCAGATGAAGACTAGAAGAAACTGGATCGGAAGGCTAAGAGCACAATACGGTTGTGTGTCTCAGATTTAGTATTGTTGAATGTATCTGGGGAAGCTACGGCGAAGACCTTGTGGGAAAAACTTGGGACTTTGTACCAATCTAAGTCTCTGGTGAATAAGTTGTTCCTGCGGAAAAAGCTGTATAACCTAAGGATGAAGGATGGAGACTCGGTGACAGAGCATCTGAACGCCTTCAATACTGTGGTAAGTCAGTTGTCATCTGTTGATATTAAAATCTCAGATGAAGATAAGTGCATCAGTTTGTTGTGTTCTCTACCGGACTCGTGGGATAGTCTGGTTATTGCAATAGGTAGCAATACAACTACCTTGAATTTTGATGACATTGTCTCAGCCTTGCTGTCGGAGGAAATGAGACGGAGAAATATGGAGGGTCAAAATGGAGATGCCTTATATGTACGAGGAAGGTCCCAAAATAGAAACAAGAATAAGGTTTCGAGTGGGAGATCTAAATCTAGAGGGAGATCTAAATCTCCTGGAAAGTTTGTAAAGGTGTGCTGGAAATGCGGAAAGGAAGGACACTACAAAAAGGAATGCAGATCTAAAGCTTCTGAGAAAGGAAAGGGATCTGATGAAGCTCCTTCTGCAGAGGCAAAAACCACCTCAGATGAAGGTGGGGATGTGTATTTGGCTTCTTCTTCAAATACACATGTAGATCATGGGTCATGGTTGATTGACTCAGGTGCATCCTTTCACTTCACTCCCCATAGGGAGTGGTTCTGCGAGTATGAGAAATATGATGGTGGTGATGTCTTCCTAGGGGATGATAGGAAGGCCATAATCGTCGGACGTGGAAAGGTCAAGCTGAAGCTGCAAGGTGGGAGGATTAGAACACTTCCTGGTGTTCTACATATTCCTACATTGGCCAGAAATCTGATTTCTGTAAGCAAGATGGATGATGCAGGTGTAAAAACAGTGTTCGAGAAAGATGCCTGCAAGATGGTTCGAGGAGCACTGGTATTAATGCGGGGAGTTCGGACTGGAACTTTGTACAAGCTACAAGGTAGCACTGTTATTGATGGGTGTAACAGTTCTATGGTTCCTAAAAGTGGAGCGGAAAGCCTAGCTGTCTCTGGAGAAAAGACCATGCTATGGCATCAAAGGCTTGGACATATTGGAGAGAAGGGCCTTCAGATACTGCACATAAATGGTATGGTAGAAGGTATGTCTAATTGCTCTCTGGATTTCGATTTATGTGAACATTGTGTATATGGGAAGCAGAATCGAGTGAGTTTTCCTTCTGGTGCTAAGAGGGCAAACAAAATATTAGAACTTGTGCACAGTGATGTGTTTGGACCTGTGTCAGTTTCGTCACTAGGAAAATCTGTGTACTATGTTTCATTCATAGATGACTTCTCAAGGAACACATGGATATATTTCTTGAGGAAGAAATCTGAAGTCTTTGACAAATTTAAAGAATTTAAGGCTCTGGTGGAAAATCAGACAGACAAGAAGATAAAGGCGCTGAGGACAGATAATGGTGGGGAGTTCTGCAAGAAGGAATTTGAAGAGTTCTGTAAGAAGTGTGGTATAGCACGGCAGAAGACTACTCCATACACACCTCAGCAAAATGGAGTTGCAGAAAGAATGAACAGAACACTGATGGAAAAGGCAAGAAGCATGCTCAGTGGTACCGGGTTAGAACAAGAATTATGGGCAGAGGTAGTGGAGACTGCATGTTACTTAGTTAACAGATCACCTTCATCAACGTTGGAGGATAAGACTCCACATGAGGTATGGACTGGTAAGAAACCCTCTCTTTCACATCTAAGAGTATTTGGATGTGATGCATATGTACATGTTCCAAAGGAGAAAAGGACCAAGTTGGATAATAAATCTGAAAGGTGCATCTTTATTGGGTATAAGGATGGTTTAAAGGGTTACAAGCTTTGGAACCCAGAAATAAGGAAGGTTGTGTACAGCCGAGATGTGGTGTTTAGAGAAGTGAAATATGTTGTTAAACATGAAGTCCTACCAAAGGAACCTGAGAAGATAGAGTTTGAGCTAAAGGAGGATGAATCAGACTCTACAACAGAAGAAGACTCGGAAGATGAAGAGCCACAAACTCCAGCTTTGAGAAGATCAGTTCGGGAAAGAAGGCAACCAGAAAGGTATAGTCCATCTGCTTTCTGTTCAGGTTTTGCCTTAACTATAACTGATGATGAACCCATAACTGTCAAGGAGGCAGTAGATTCAGAGGATGGAAAACTCTGGAAGGAGGCCATGGTTGATGAAATGGCATCCTTGCACAAAAACGATGCATGGGATCTGGTGGAGTTGCCGGCTGGAAGGAAGCCCATTGGGAGCAAATGGGTGTTTAAGAAAAAGATGAATGTAGAAGGCAAGGTGGAGAAATACAAAGCTCGATTGGTAGCGAAAGGTTATTCCCAGGTGCCGGGAATTGATTTTGGTGATATTTTTTCTCCTGTTGCCAAAGTTACTTCTATTAGATTACTTTTATCTGTTGCTGCTGCATTTGATTTTGAGATAGAACAGATGGATGTGAAGACAGCATTTCTTCACGGGGATATAGAAGAAGAGATCTACATGAAGCAACTTGAAGGCTTTATGGTGAAGGGTAAGAAAGAATTGGTATGCAGGTTGAAGAAGTCTCTGTATGGGTTAAAACAGTCACCAAGGATGTGGTATCAGAAATTTGATACCTATATACGGGGACTTGGCTTCACCAGAAGCAAGGAGGATCACTGTGTTTATTTCAAATTAATTGGTGACCGTGTTATTTATTTTGTCTTGTATGTGGATGATATGTTGTTGATTGGAAATGACAAAGAAATTATCCAAGATTTGAAGACCCAACTGTTCTCCAAATTCGACATGAAGGATCTTGGTGCTGCAAACTATATTTTGGGCATGGAAATTAAGAGAGATCGGGCAAAGAGGAAGCTCTGGTTAAACCGGAGGAAGTATGTCGAGACTATATTGCAGAGGTTCAATATGCAGGATAGTAAACCGGTGAAGGTTCCTATTCCTGTAGGTGTAAAGCTGTCTGCTGAACAGTGTCCCAAGACACAAGAAGAAGAGGAGTATATGTCTCGTGTTCCATATGCAAGTGCAGTGGGTAGCCTAATGTATGCAATGGTCTGTACTAGACCATACATTGCACATGCAGTGGGAGTATTGAGCAGGTTTATGTCAAACCCAGGGAAGGAGCATTGGACAGCAGTGAAGCGGGTTTTGAGATATTTACGTGGCACTAGTGATTATGGCTTGTGCTACCAGGGAAGACCAGGATTGGAAAGAATGTTGGACATTCGTGGTTTTGTTGATGCAGACTGGGCTGGAGATCTGGACCAAAGAAGATCTACGAGTGGGTATGTGTTTAGCCTATTTGGAGGCGCAGTCAGTTGGATGAGTAAAAGACAGTCTGTAGTGGCTCTTTCAACTACAGAGGCAGAATACATGGCATCCACTCATGCAAGCAAGGAAGCAATTTGGTTGCAGAGATTGTGTTCAAGTATGGGGTTGGTACAGCAAGCTATAAGGATAGACTGTGATAGCCAAAGTGCAATTTTCTTGGCTAAGAACCATGCTTATCATTCAAAGACAAAGCACATTGATGTTCAATATCACTTTGTTAGAGATATGGTTGAGGGTAAAAGGGTGTTGCTGGTAAAGGTGGACACTTTGAAGAATGTTGCAGATGCATTGACGAAGTCTGTGAGCACTCAGAAGTTCTCTTGGTGTAGAGAAACAATGGGTGTTGAAGAATTAGCCCAATGACTAAGCTCTCCTGTGGCCCCCTGTGGAAAGAAAACAACAAGTGGGAGAATGTTGGGTATGTGTTATATTCTTTCCACGATTAGCCCCACGCGCTGTATGTTGCGTCGGGCGTAGCTGGGGGGTCACGAGGGGCGAAGCAGTCCCCATCGTTGGGGTCCGGGGCAGCGCCCCAGCCAAAATTTGTTTTTTGTGCGGACCCACTCATAGGCGGATCCGCCCATGGTTTTGTGCATGGTTTTGCACATGGTTTTGGGGTTCGATGGTTTTCGGCCCCTGGTATTTTTGTAGCTCCGGTCAAGGGAACTACGGTTATGTTCTAATCCAGGGTTAATGGATTGGGGTTTATGTATGCTTCGGCATGTATATATATGTGTTGTAACACTAAAAAGAAAATAATGAAAAATCAAGCTGGTCATCCCGATTTGGGATCCAGGGGAAAATCTCTGTGTTTATCTGTTTTATGTTTTATGCTCTTGCTATTGTTTATTTTCTGTTATAAGAATCGTGTGTAGATATTTCTGTTCAGGGTTAAAACCTACATTTTCGATGCTGATGGAGGGAGATTTTTAGAGATTTGAAACGCCTTTGTAGAAAGTCCATGTGACTATCACCGGAGCTGTCAAAGGTCGGGAAAAGTAGGTATCAGTAGCAGGCATACACTGATATAATTTCAAAGTTCAGTCAGGTCGAGAACTATTCTATACACTGTGCATAGTCTAGGAACCCTGAGCAGATGAGGAGGTGACAATCAAGCTGTGTAGCATTACTCTTTTGCAGACTGTTCAACTCCATCATTCTCCAATTAAATTTTATTCTATACAGTCACAGTCGCATACTTGCAGTTTGTCTCAAGTCACATAGTCATAGTTTATCTCAAGTCATAGTTTTTCACAAGTTGCATAGTCACAGTTTATCTTAAGTCATAGTTTGTCACAAGTCGCATAGTCGCAGTTTGTCTCAAGTCGCAATTCTGGTTTCTTAGGTGTGATTATGCGACTTAGGGACTTGAATATCTTGATTTTCATGCATTATTAAGAACCTTTAAAACACAAACAACATTAATATTTGTGCATGCAAATGGGAAAGATATTGCAAAATGGGAACTCTCTGCGCATTTTTCATGCTCGTCGATCTCTCACTGCTCATATCAGAGCATTTCCACAAAAGGGTTTGTTAATGCATGGAGTTGGTGTGTGTGACTGATGCCTTGTGCCTATGGAAGGCCATTCGAACAACAACACTCGTAACGAGGGTGGATATTGGCCATCAGCAAGGTTCATAGATAAAAAATACCATATTTTTGTGGCACTACACTATGTAGATAAGTGTGTTAATAGGTCTTGTACAACTGCTGCATAATAAACAGTTGTGAATTTTATTTTGGGATGGTTTTTGGTTATGCTCTTTGGTGTTGCAATTCACTGTTACAGTTTGGGTTTGGGTTGGAGAGAGACACGGTTTGAAGCTGAGTGGTGGACGAATTAGGAGTTAGACACTGCAGCAGTGAAGGGGTTGGAACTTAATGGATGCAAACATGATAACGTGACAAGATATTTCAGAACCCGTGGAAACAAATGATCTAGGACAAGTGGAAATTGCCTCATCAACCAAAGTTGGGAAGTCGGTTTGGGTCAATACCAAACAATATCGGGGTATTTTAAAATGGATACTAGCCCATCTAAAATGGGGGAAACCAAGGGAAAAACAAACTCAAAGGAAAAATACTCAGACCCTTCACAATAAGAAATATTCAAACAAGTCCCCTTTGCAATCATATGTCAAAGGAAGAATTTGGAGGGCTAGTGAATAATTCAAATTCTCTTCTGGATAATTACTTGTGAGCTTACTTGAGTTACTTATATCTTCTCTTTGTTATCTTATTTAGTCTTTCATCAAGTTAACTATCAAAACACACAAGACACAATAATTAGACTCCCAGAGCCAAGGAAAAATCTCTCCCTCTTGGAGAGGAAAATCCACGAGAAATTATTCTTATAGATATTCAAATGAAAAGTACCATGACCAAGAATTAGACCCTTGACATATGAATGTCTCCAAAACCTTGTCCCTGTTTCTTTATCTTTCTCCAATGCTAATCTTTCCTTTCTCCATCAAAGTGCACTGACTTCAGATTACATAGAGACTTTTCTCCTCATATATCACAACCCCTATTCAGAATATATGAGACATTCCACATATATCACAACATATATCAAAACAGTCCTCATAACATCTTCACACAGGTTTGCACTTCAACATAATTTGACACCGTTGTGGCTTTGCATATGATCCAGACTTCATCATTTTGATATCCACACCTCCTTTTCTCCTTTAGCCTGCACTTTATATTCTCACTTGATCACAGATGTATCCTAGTTCTGAAATCCACATATCTTCCTTCATGCTAACCTATGTTTACTGCTTCAGAACAATATATAATAGATTCATACTTTACCCTGGAAACACTACTGGTAACTCACACTTTTCAAACTTCATTACGCTTTCAAATATTACATATAATTCCACAATTTTATTTTAGGTTTGAAAACAACTACAATTTACTAATCTACACTTTTAAATCACTATGAAACCGCAGAAGAAATGCACATTGTATTACTAGAAAAATATTTCACTTCATTACAAATATAATCTACATTGTTTCACTGAGAAATCTCGCCTTTTAATTACAAATATCACCACAAATTTACTTCAGGTTGTTCACACTTTTATCTCAGAGAGATCTGCACTTGCTTTTGTTACAAATGATCCGTAGGACAGTCATTATATATATGATCTATCACACTATCTTTGGGTCCAACCTTCCAGCAAGATAGTAGGCTAACTTCATAGATGATTATAGGATGACATGAAGGAAAATTAATTCAACGTTTATAATGGTATCTTCTTGCATATTTCAAGAGCCATTTCTTCACAGTATATAGCCAAGATCTTGGAGCATATTTTGTTAATGGGACTCTTCATGAATATGACTCTTATATATATATATATAGATAGATATATATTATAGTAAACAAATCCTAATATAACTCAAGAAGAAGTCTATAAACCTATAATAAAATCTTGCTCATAAAACCCATGAAGCAAGTAAAACAAAAATACATTTTATTATCTTTGTCTTCTACTTTACATAAATTCACAATTACATTGTCAATATGAAGACCGACCTAGTTACACTTTTCAACACTCCCTCTTAACTAGGGAGGTATTCATACAGGTACATGGTCACTTTCAAACTAAAGAATCTCATAAGAAGAATAGGATTGGTAATTAGATCTGTATAGCATCATATCAACCAGCGTTGTCCTAGTGCAAGGCCTTGACTAACAAACCAATCTCTCAACGAGACAATGGGCTACAATGTTGGTGAGACAAATGACTTATAGACACCATAGTCATTGTCTCTCCAAGGTACATAATCCACCCGGGTGTGCCCAAAGTACGAACTTCTTGGACTATTCGTCTCTTGGGTAGCTAGCCCTAAAATAATATCGGTCCCCAACTACTCTTATCTTGAATGTCCTAACACATTCTCAAAGAGTATCGAATTCCAAATGATTGCCCAATCATCCATTTTGTCTTCCCAAGTGAAGACCATAATGATGTGTCTATCTCTCCCTCTCAACCAGGGAGGACCTATTCCACAAGGGAATGTACTCATTCCTGTATAATGAAAGTACCTAAGCTCATTCTTAGTAATTACCTAGTTTATTCCAAGTAAGAAACTAATCACCAGGCTCCCTCTCAATCAAGGACATGTAGCAACAATGGTGAGAAACCCAACTACTCATGAAGAATTCCTCCCCTTGAAGTCGTGGATTTCGATATTCAGGAATCTTCAACTTTAGCCCCATAGTGCACAGATCATCCATCACTTTCATTCATGAGTCATGTCATCTACCAGAAAATGATTCATCTATCTTTTTCATCTGGTTCACCGTTATGCCATGCTACTTTCCTTTGAATAATATCCAAGGATCATACATCCTTTCTCATGATTAGCAACCCTACACAAATTCATCTAGATAAACATATACATATGGACTTTTAAAACAAAAGTTACCTCAGTGATGATATTTCACCATGACATCTTCCTGTAGGCATCAACATCCTTTATTCAGATTGACACATCTCCTAATGATATGTTTTTTCAAGGGTCTTATTCTTTACCAGACTTCTGTCAGAGTCTACATATCCTCCCACGAGATCTCCTAGTCACATCTTCTTGGCTTCCGGATGATAATTTCCTATTGACATTGTTGCATTTCATGATCTCTCCCTTTCTGCATTTTCTTCATTCCCAGGAACTTACACATTTTCCATTTCCTCATTCATATAGAACCACTTCATATTCCATGAGGATATAACCTCATACCTCATACCTCAACATATAAGTCATCCTTCAACAATTTTTACTAGAATGAAGAGCTTCATTCCCTTGGCATGTTCCATCAATATGTCATCACATCCCAAAATTCTGTTTTTCATGATGACCCTTGATCTTGATGACTACCTTCCATCATTATTATTATTAGAGAGGTTTTCCAGGAGTTGTTTTACCAAGAACTCCTACCATGCTTTGATCAGGATGCTACACTGCTTCCTATCATACAAACAACATAAATAAATTAAAGGAGAATATGATCTCAATCATAGTGGAGATCCCTCACTTCTTCTTTCTTAGATTTATTTGCATCTAGTTCTTCTCTCATTTCCGAGATATGGGCTTCTTCCCTATTTCTCTTGTCCTTTTCATATTTAGGACAATATCTTTTATAATGCCCAAGTTCACCACATCCAAAGCATCATACTTTGTCCATACTATTATGAGGACCAAACTTACTGAATCTTCCTTTCTTCCTTGACGTGGCTGCAAAGGCTTGATTCCCTTCACTTGATCATGTAACACCTTTGGCTTTCAATATTTTTTCCTCTATTTTACATACAGATCCTAAATCGTGGAATGGTGTGGCTTCTTTCTTCCCATATAAACCTGAAGTGAATTTTCCCCATTCTTCTGGCAGAGCATTCAGAACCACTGTAGTCATCTCAGTGTTAGACATTTCTTCTCCCAATTCCTGCATTTGATCTCATAGAGATTGCTTCTCCTGTAGTACTTACAAAGAATAGCTCCACCAATTTCTCATATATTACTTTTTATGATTCTAGATTTGGTACATTGGAAATGAGAGAGTCTTTTATGGATTTAGTAGGAATCCTTTGGGCTCTTATACCTTCCTTCATGTATTTGGCATGAATTAATTTTCCTTGTCTTCTTATGAAGGAAATTTTGAAACCCTAACCAGTTTGTTGCTTTCTTTGCAAATAAGACATTTTGATAGATTCATATGAGGTCATAAAGATACTTAGTTGAGTAGATGCTTTTCTTCTTCTATCAACTTTCTTGTTGAAGATGATGGCAGGAACTCCCTCTTAAAGGATTTCAAAGTAGGTGATCCTGATGATCAAGGATTACTTTAGATTGAAGATGTCTTCAATAGTGTAGGGTGGTGCTTAATGATTTGTCTTCCAAAAATGTCAAGAATCTTTGATGTCAAATATTACCTCCTTGATGTGTGGTTTCTTTGAATAAGGTTGAAATCCTTCTTGAGGTGGCTTGAGGATTTCCTTGTACACTAATTTGAATTTTCAATGTAGACTTTGAATTTTATTTTGATGCTTTCTAGAGAACTGAATTTTGATTCTTGAGTGGCTTCTTGTCTAATAACCCTTTGTCTTTAGCACCTTAGCTCTGATTCCATGTTGAAAATTTGGAGGGCTAGTGAATAATTCAAATTATCTTCTTGATAATTACTTGTGAGCTTACTTGCGTTACTTATATATTCTCTTCATTATCTTATTTAGTCTTTCATCAAGTCAATTATCAAAACACACAAGACACAAGAATTAGGCTCCTAGAGCCAAGGAAAAGCCTCTTCCTCTTGGAGAGAAAAACCCACGAGAAATTCTTCTTATAGATCTTCAAATGACAAGTACCATGGCCAAGACTTAGACCCTTAACATATGAATGTCTCCAAAACCTTATCCTTGCTTCTTTGTCTTTCTATAATGTTGATCTTTCCTTTCTCCATTAAAGCACACTGACTTCATATTACATAAAGACTTTTCTCCTCATATATCACAACCCCTATTCAACATATATGAGACATTACACATATATCAAAACAATATTCATAACGTCTTCACACAGGTCCTCACTTCAACATACTTTAACATCGTTGTGGCTCCACATCTAATCCAGATTTCATCATTCTGATATCCGCACCTCCTTTTATCCTTTAGCCTGCACTTTATATTCACACTTGATCACCGATGTATCCAAGTTTTGAAATCCACATATCTTCCTTCATGCTAACCTGAGTTTACTTCTTCAGAACAATATATAACAAATTCATACTTTACCCTCTAAACAATACTGGTAACTCGCACTTTTCAAACTTTATTACACTATCAAATATTACATAGAAGTCCGCAATTTTCTTCAGGTTTGACCACAACTACAATATACTAATCCACACTTTTAAGTCACTGTGAAATCGGAGAATAAATCCGCACTTTATTACTAAGAAAAGCTCGCACTTCATCACAAATATAATCTGCACTGTATCACTGAGAAATCTCACTTTTCAATTACATAGATTAGTGCAAATTTACTTCAGGTTGTCCTCGCTTTTATCTCAGAGAGATCTGCTCTTGCTTTCACAGCAAATGATCCATAGGACATTCACATATATATGATCTGTCTCATTGTCTTTGGGCCAACCTTCCAACAAGATAGTAGGCCGACTTCATAGTTGATTATAGGCTGACATGAAGGACAATTAATTCAATGTTTATAATGGTATCTTCTTGCATCTTTCAGGAGCCATTTCTTCACGGTATATAGCCAAAATCTTGGAGCATATTTTGTTGACTGGAATCTTCATGAATATGAATCTTAAATACATTTGTATCTAGAAGACAAATCCTAATAGACATCAGGAAGAAGTCTATAAACCTATAGTAAAATATTGCTCATGAAATCCATGAAGCAATACATTTTATTATCTTTGTCTTCTACTTTACATAAATTCATAATTACATAGTCAATATGAAGACCGACCTAGTTACACTTTTCAACAAAGGCTCTGAGGAGCGACAATGGTGGTGAGTACATCTCCAATGAATTCAAGAAATTTTGTATCAAAGAAGGAATTCAAAGAGAGTTGATTACACCTCAGAACCCACAACAGAATGGGGTTGCAGAAAGAAATAACAGAACAATTGTGGGTGCAGCACAAGCAATGTTACATGATCAAGGCCTACCGTTTCATTTCTGAGCAGAGGCATGCCACACAACGGTATTTGTGCATAACCGTAGTCCTCATCAGATACTTGGCATGGGTACACCAGAGAAGGCTTTTTCTGGTAAGAAACCTGATGTTTCATATTTTAAAATTTTTGGCTCATATGTTTATTGCCATGTGACCAAAGATCCCAGAAATAATTAAAGCTAGAACCAAAAACTAAGATTGGGATATTTTTGGCGTAAAATGATACGCCCCACAACTATCGGGTGTATTTTCCAAACAACAGGATGACTGGTGTGAGATGGGATATAAAATTTGATGAGGAGAAATCCATGTGATTGTCCCTTGAGAGGGAGCTTGATTTGCATGCAGATGAGGAACTCTTGGTTCCAAAGGATGAACCTCAAGATGTGGAGAAGCCACAAGCATAGGATCATGGAGTGGCAGAAACCACTTATATAGAGCCATCCACCAGACATGGTAGGAGGCGCACCACAAAAGTTGATAGATTCAGACTTGATGCAGTAGAACATGTGGGAGCACCTAGATTAGTGCGCAGACAGAGATAATCTCCAGACAGGTTTACTGGATACATGGCTCTTATGAGAAAGTGTATTGTGACAGAGCCATCCTCTTTTGAGGAAGAAGTGCAACAACTAACTTGGGCTGACGCCATGGTTGAGGAGTAAGACTGCATCGTCAGGAACAGTGCATGGGAAGTTGTCCCAAGACTAGTCGGAAAATCAGTGGTTGGATCCATAAGGTGAAGCAGGCAACAAATGGAGTGTGGAGAAGTACAAGGCTAGATTTGTAGCCTGGGGATTCTCACAAGTTGGGGGGATTGACTATGTGGAGACTTTTGCACTGGTTGCAAGGTACTCCTCGATTAGATCTATCCTTGCACGCTCAGCGCAGATGGAGTGGAAGATACATCAAATGGATGTGAATACCACATTTATTAATGGAGTTATTAAGGAAGAAGTGTACATTGAGCAGCCATAAGGTTTTGAGACCTTTGACAGTGAGTTGCATGTGTGCAAACTCAAGAGAGCACTGTATGGGCTGAAGCAAGCACCTCATGCTTGGTACACCAATATTGATAGCTATTTCATTGGGTTGGGCTTCACAAAGAGTGAAGCGGATGCAAACCTGTACCAGATTGTGTTTGATGGTAAGCTTTTGATCACCGTACTTTATGTTGATGATATTATTTTGACAGCTGATGAGCAGCTCATACTTCTTGCAAAGAAGATCTTGCAAGAGAGTTTGAGATGAAGGACATGGGACTCCTTCACTATTTCCTTGGATTGAAAATATGGCAGCAGGATGGGGAGCTATTTGTTTCTCAAGGCAAGTATGCCAAAGATATTTTGAGCAAGTTCCACATGGAGAGATGTAAACCCATGGAGACTCCTTTTGCAGGAAACTAGAGGAAGGAGGATGATACTTCAGTTGAGGTAGTGGACACTACTATTTACAGGCAGTTTGTGGGTTCACTCATGTACTTGGTGAAGACATGACCAAACATTTGCTACGTAGTTAACCAACTGAGTCAAGTTATGGTTAAGCCGACCAAACTCTTTTGGAAGGTGGGTAAGCATATCTTGAGATATCTCAGGGGCATTACAGAGTATGGATTATGGTACAGACGAACAGAGGGAGTGAAGCTTCAAGGCTTCATTGATGCAGATTGGGTAGGCAGTCCATCAGACATAAAGAGCACATCAGGAGGGATCTTCAACATAGGATCGACAATAGTTTCTTGGTACAACAGGAAGTAGAGATAAGTTGCACTCAGCTCAGCCAAGGCAAAGTACATGGCAGCCATTCAACCTGCATGTTAGGCCATCTGGATGAGGAAGATACTTGTTGGTTTGTTTGGCCGTCAGATGGATTCGACGATGATACATTGTGATAACTAGAGTTGCATAAAACTCTCGGTTAATATGATATTCCATGATAGGTCCAAGCATATAGACATCCGGTAACACCATCTCAGAGATTGTGTTCAAAGATGCATTATGTTACTTCAGTACATCCCCATGGAGGATCAGGATGCAAATATTATGACGAAGGCGCTCGCCATGAGCAAATTCGAATACCATAGAGGAAGGATCGGGGTAGCAGATATTCCCTTTCTTGTTGAGAGGGAGTGTTGAAAAGTCAACATGAAATGTGTGTCTAATTTAATTTTCCCTTAATTAAATTGGACAATAGGTTGTAATATTATCTCATAATCACTTGTAATAGTTAACTACGTGTGATAAACTCAGTTAGCTCATGGAATTCGAGTTGGGGGTGGTTGGTGAGACATGCAGAGTGATTATAATTGTTTTTTGAGTCCAAGTTGTAGTTAGTGCATTAGTTTAATGCATGATAAATCAGTTAACTCAATTAATTGAGTTAAGATCAGTTTAACTAGTTGTAAATGATTGTTGCACTAGTGAGAGGTCAAGTGAATTAAATCAGATTTAATTCACATGAAGTGATTTTTCAAGTAACTGATGATTTACTATTAATAACTGCATGCATGTCAGTTCTGATGAAAACCCAATTGAGATGGAGGTTAAAGGGATGTTAACCATCAATTGCATTATTAGAAAACTTCCTGCATGTAGTAATACACCCATAGGATTGCCCATGAGCATTGCGAAAATTTGGAAGGCTGAAATTGTTGGAATCACGATTTCCATTAGACCAAAACCTGCAGGATTTAGTCTCCGCTGCATTAGCCAGAGTTAGGATCCACGAGAGGCGGTTATTCCATGTCGCAAAATACACAGGGAGCGTTGAATCCAATGCCTAACAATCTCCCCCCAACGTGAGCCTGGTGAGTTTCGAACTCGAGACATGTTGCTCTGATACCAATTGTTGGAATCACGATTTCCGTTAGACCAAAACCCACAGGCTTTAGTCTCCACTACAATCGCTAGAGTTAGGATCCACGAGAGGTGGTTAGTCCATATCGTGAAACACACGGGGAGCGTTGAACCCAATGTCCAACAGAAATTCCTAAAGAATAGGGAGTGTATTCCACATGAATTGTGCAAGCAAGGCAGACTAAGGAGAGGTTGAAAATTGGCTAAGTGTTAGTCGATTTTTCTAGATCAATGTGAGATAGTTATTGGAGTGCAATAGACTCTTGTGAGAATAGTGCATTGTAATTGTTTCATGATTCCTTGGTTGAATATACAATAGAAGATAGAGGGGTTTTGAGCAGCAAGCTTTCCCCGGGAAAATATTTGTGTTGTGGATTGATTTTCTTCTTTCTTTTACTTGTTGTGATTGGAGATCGTGTTTATTTTCCGCAATTAATTTGTAGAAGGATTCAATATCTTGCTTTAGCATATCACATGATCGGATTGAATCCATTGGTATACATATTGTTTGTATAATTTCTACAAAAGCATGGCTATGTTTAGGCATATGATGTATGAGAATAAGATTTACAACTTGGAAGTGAAGAGTTTCCTCAAAATTGGTTCTAACTCTAGCTGAAACCCCACATCTGGCTCAATCGAGGCTGGCATAAGGATGCCTAATCTTGGCTCAACCATTGGCAAATAAGGAGGATATCATTTTGGAGAATAAGGATAATATTAAAAATACTATTACTTCAAAATTAAAGGATAAATTGTGGGATGTAAGGAGTTAGAGAGAAAGAGGAAACTTAGAAGGTGATCAACCCCAATATTACTAAACATTATTATCTTTCTGTCGTGACGAGCGCTAAGAAGAAAATGAACATTGCAAAGATAAGAACTAGTTCTCATGAGCTTTGAAGTGAAACTGACCATTAGTTAATTCCTAAAATGCCTTGCGACAAAGAGTTTGCCACCTTTGCGATATTAAGAGGTTGAAGATGAAAAACACTTTCACTTGGATTGTCCAACTCTTACTCATATCCATTCTCATTTCCAAAACCTTTACCCCACTACCAACATTCTTGATTTGTTAATTGAGTAAAAATATAAGGATCTAAGAACTTCTCATATTTCTTTTTTTATCATAGAAATAAAATATGGAGTCGTCTAACGAGCCGGAGGAATTGCCCGGACGGTCAAAATTGGCCGGAATCCGGGCCAAAAAAATTTAAAAAATCTTGCAGAAATAGTGTTTGAATCCTAATTTTGACATTGGAAATGGATTCAGCGCCATCAAAAACCTGTAGGACACCCAAAATATTAAACTTTGATAGTTATAACATGGATTTAGAAAAATTCCTGCCAGATTTTCTGAAAATCTTATCGGAATTTTCATGATATTCAGAGCGATTCCTCTGGCTAGTTAGACTACGGCATAAAATATTAAAGAGTCTCACTTAATCTCTTACTTCTTAAGGTCCAATAAACCATATTGATTTTAATAAACATTAACTATAATCATCATCATTATAATTTTGCACAAGGAGAATCTTAAATTTTAAAAAACTAATTCTATACACAAAATAAATATAAATATTTTGCAAAATAAATCAGTTGTTTTGGAAAAAGCCATAAAGAATTGCATTTACAGGAAGATCTCAAATCAGAACGAAGCACGTTCTTTCTTTGGCGCAGAGTTAGTGGAAGAATTACCTTTAAAATTTTGTTAAAAGAAACCAAGAAAAACATTTACAAAGAGTAAATATAAAATATCGAAAGAACAAATCTAAATTTTCTGGGGGCAAAAAGAATAGCACATGGTGATATTGCCATTAGACAGTGACAACCCATGGCAATGTTGACCAGTATTTTATTGTACACGCCTACTTTCTAGAATAGCACGATAACAGGATTTTAGGAAAAAGTTGATAGTGTGAGATGTGTAGTAGTGTGCAATTGGTTAAGATACACGCCTACTTTCTAGAATAGCATGATAACTTGTCTGAGAGAGGTTATTTACAAAATAAAAAAATTGTGTATAGTTTTTTTTATGATGGGTGAAGTATAGTATTTTATAATTATGTTGAGAAAATATATATATTTTTTAATATAATGAAAAATTATGATATTTCAGTTGTTAAATTAATTGGGGACTTTTATTAATTTTTGTTATTTTTTAATGCAAGTTGACACATTACTATTATTTAAAGAAAATCACATCATTTAAAATTATTTTACTAGGGGTGATCTCCTCATGCAAGTTGACATATTATTATTAGAGTTGACACATTACCATTATCTAAAGAAAATCAAATCACCTACAATTACTTCACTAGTGGTGATCTCCTCACTATTATTTAAAGAAAACCAAACCACCTAAAATTATTTCACTAGTGGTGATCTCACATATCACCATTATTTAAAGAAAACCAAACCCCCTGAAATTACTTCACTGGTGGTGAGTAAGGGGAAGACTTGCAAGATACCTTAATTAGTATCTTTATGTATGAGAAAAATAAACTCTTAACCAAAAATAAAAAAATTAAAGAATAAAAACATGTTATAAATAAATAAATTATAAATAAAAATTAGAAAATTATAGAAAATGATAAAAAGAGTTACACATTTGTTAAATGATACTTTAGAATTTGAAATTTAAGGAATAAAAACATGTCATAAATAAATAAATTATAAATAAAAATTAGAAAATTATAGAAAATGATAAAAAGAGTTACACATTTGTTAAATGATACTTTAGAATTTGAAATTTAAGGAATAAAAACATGTCATAAATAAATAAATTATAAATAAAATTTATAAAATTGTAGAAAATGATAAAAAGAGTTACCAATTTGTTAAATGATATATTTGAATTTGAAATTTAAGGAATAAAAACGTGTTATAAATAAATAAATTATAAATAAAAATTATAAAATTGTAGAAAATGATAAAAAAGTTACACATTTGTTAAATGATATTTTTGAATTTGTATAGGGGCTGGAGTATGCTGTAAAATTGCTTTTGTTTGGCTAAGAGCTCATATTTTTAGAAAGTAAGGAAACATGTTAAGAACTCACAACCCAAAAACATTTAGCAAAAGGAGGAGTTGCAACTCACATGTGAGTACTGCACTTGGAGATTGCAGTCAAACGGAGAGATCACTCTACATTCATTAATCAGAAAGATACATCTATAAGTACATAGCAAATAAGTAGGAGGTTGTAAACATACTCCTATATTCTAGGAACTAATCCTAAAATAAGTAGGTACGTTACAACAATGTAACCATTTCTCCATTAATATACAAATAATATTAATTATTTCCAACTCTCCCCCTTAATGGAGAAAGGATTACACTGAACTCCTAGCATCCCTCTAAACAATTCAAACTTTATACGCCCAAGAGGCTTAGTAAAAATGTCAGCCACATTGTCACAAGTTTTACAATATTCAACAAATATTTCCTTTGACTGAAGTTTCTCTCGAACACTGGATTGTATGCTAGCTTGATGGTACTCTGGTTGTCACTTTTAATAGTAGGTGATTCTTTCTGTGTTTCTCCTGCATCATTGAAAATTCTTCTCAACCAGATAGCTTCACATGTGGCTGCACACAATGCTTGGTACTCATCATTGACCCCTTTATACCTTGTTAAACCTTTGTACACCCCTTTATATTTCCATACAATAACAGAAAAAACTTTTCATCAAAGACATAATTAAAATTTTTTTAATAAAATGAAAGCTCATGTGACTTTCACTTTAAAAAGAGTTTTAACCATTTTAACTTTTTTTTTTTCAGAGGAAAAAAATGCTGCATATATTATATATACCAGTACATTGTCAAATTACATTCTCAGCTGAATAAAATTCAAAAAGAAAACCAACATTGCATAGTCAGATTGTAAAATGCAGATTCAAAGGGATGAATAAGCAATTTAGAAAGATGACTGGCAATCATATTAAGGGGGAAATTAATCAACCCCTACCACAAACCGTTGTACATTCCTGTAAAAACATATATATGATACCAAGGTATCGACAGCATATGATTATGTTCTTAATATGCACAACAAAATTAATAGAGCCGAAAATGAAAACAAGGATAAACGATGACACAAAGGCAGGGTAGCAGCAGGTTGATCAAAATTCTACCCGATAGATATGATAAACGAATGTCCTGACAACAGACTCGCTTGTAATGTGTAACAGGCTCGCTTGTCTAGAATTTAATATGTTCCGGCTCGCTTGATAGGAGGAATTCCCAGGTGTAGCAGTCACAATTAAATATATCCCTGCTAGCTTGTAATGTAATCCGAAGCCACAACGTCTGTGAAGCCTGATCGAAAGATTGCTGATTGAAAAAAGTATTGCCCAGGCGAAAGCAGGCTCGCTTGTCTTAGATTTCCAGGCTCGCTTGATAGAAGGATTGTCCAGGTGTAGCTGTCATTCATAATAAATATATCCATGCTTGCTTTATATGTGATCCAAAGCCAAAAAGTCTGAGAAGACTGAACCACAGTAGAAAGACAAAAAAACAAAAATCAGTTAAGTATATTAGCAGTGCAACATGATCATGGAATGGGAATAGAGGATTCTCGAGTCGGATTGCCATCTCTGTAGTGTGTGATCCTCATCACCCCAAATTCAAGAAAAAGACCCTTTTTTGATAACCCATCCGCCCGAGTATTATTTTCTCTAAAAATATGATTGATTGGTGGGCAATTCATCCTTCTCCAAAGTCTCTATGTTCTGTCGAACCAACCTTGGAGGTTCGGTGATAACAAACGAAATCTGTTGGTGATCCATCCAATGACCAGATTAGAGTCCCCATAAATATTGACATCCTGAAGAAGAAGTTCTAATGCTTCCCAAAGTCCTCCCCAAAGAGCCATGATCTCGGCCTTATTATTAGACCCGGGGCCACCGTTCCAATAGATATGAATTCGATCTCGGATTGACAGTTTTATCCATACTCCACATCCAACATAACCCTCCACATAAGCCCCATCAAAATAGATTGTGGGAATGTCAATCACATGCGGTCTAATGCGATGTGAGTGGTCTACCACCGACACCACATATTGTGGTCGGTCAATCATCCATCTGTTAATGGCCTCATATAATCTGTTTGGCTGAAAGGGTTTGTTTTCAAAAATCAGCTGGTTTTTGGCTAGCTATACCTCCCATATAAGGAAGAATGGGAGCGAATTATAATTTGACTTAAATTTGTCCCATTCAACAGCCGAAGATAGGAAATAGATAGGAAACCATAAAGGATTCATTAAAAAGGAACTGAATAATCTCCACAATCGTCGAATGATATGACATGAAAAAAATAGATGTGAGATAGTTTCATCCTCCCTACAGAAAATTTCACATCGACGTGGGCCCTGTTGACCCCTCTTCTTGAGGTTCTCTCATGTAAGAATTTTCCCACGCCAAACCAACCACCCAAAGATAGTAATTTTCGTAGGGATTTTCCTACTCCAAAAAGGAAAGAAATCCCTGGTCACTACCATTTGAGAACTGGAAATGATGCCACGATAGATATCTTGAAAAATTATCATTTTATCCATAAGAGGGCCATTCCAATTAATCTGATCACCTCCAGGAGCGTAACAAAAACCAGCTCCCCGCAATTCATTACGAAGCAGATCCCATTCGGCAGTGACCTCCCCAATCAATCCCAATTGATTCACATTCTTGAAAATAGGTGCAGCAAAAGACCATTCACGAATAGTTTGGGAAATAAAATGTATACCTCTGTGTGCTAGAGAATGAACCAGTTGTTGGGAAGGTCCAGTACAATTATTCAGATAGAGAATGCGCTAGAATCCAATTGGAATGCGACCTCCATCTCGAAATTGCTAGCATAGACGAAGATCAAAATATCTCAAAATTTTCTTGAAACTAACCCAAATGGCAGATATTTTCCGAGGAAAAGAAATATCATGACAGCTGAGTCGAAATAAAATATCCCCATCAATATATTTGGATTGGATAATGGCGTTCCATATGCTCGTACCGGTGATGGCCCGCCAAAAATATTTCATCAGAAGGGCACAATTGAATACATGGGCATTCAGAATGCCCCAACCATCCATATCATTGGGCCGGCATAATAATTCAAATCTGCAAAGATGATATTTTGTATCCATATTAGCACCACCCCAGAGGAATTTGGTGATAATATAATTTAACTTCTTAATGACACCATCAGGAATATAAAAAAGATGACCCCAGAAAACTATCATCTAAGACAATACAACTTGTATCATTATAAGCCGACCTCCCATGGAAAGCCAGTGATGAGTCCACCTGCCAATGTGGGTCCTGAATTTATTTACCATCCAAAGCCAATCTCGATTCCTGTAACCGCATGGTTTGATTATATATCCCAAGTATTTGAGTCCAAGTGTAGCCAATCTGTATTCCACACCTAGAAAATCTGCAATGAATCTTATCTCCTGTATGTCCCCAAATTCATAAATTAGAAATGATTTGCTCCTATTAATACTCAAGCCTGTAGCAGATTCAAAACGCAAGAATATTATATGTATATAGAACCAAGAGTTTCTAATGAGATAACCAAAGATTAATAGACCATCGACAAATAGAGAATGAATCGAGGATACATATTGTGAGAAAGAAAAACCCTTTAAGTAACCCCTTTGTTCAGCATTGTGCATGATCTTGCTAAATCCATCCATTATGAGGATGAAGATTAGCGGAGACAGAGTGCATCCTTGACGTAAACCGCGACCTGCTTCGAAAAAATTTGTCAGAATACCATTCACCATAACCGCATATCGAACAAAAGAAATACAAGACATAATCCAACGAATAATCCAGATTAGAAGGCCAATTTTGAGCAGAGTAATTCTAATGAAGGACCAATCCACAGAATCATATGCCTTATGAAGATCCACTTTCATCATCAAGGCCTCCTTTTTATCTGAGTGAATTGAATGGAGCACCTCCTGTGCTATGGCAATAGCATCATGTATTGATCGACCTTCTAGAAAACCATATTGTTCCTGCGAAATATGCTGAGACAAACAACCTTTAATACAATTTGCTATGATCTTGGAGGTAACCTTATAGATAAGATTACAAAGAGATATTGGCCTGAAGTCTGAGAAATATTGGGGATCCAAAATTTTTTGGATAAGGGCAATGAAAGTCGAGTTCAGATTTGCAGGAATATGTCCCTGAGTACGGAATACCTCCATTAAATCAGTAAGTTCCCCTCCTAGAAGATCAAAAAATTGAATAAAAAATTATGCAGGCCACCCATCCGGCCCTGGGCACTTATCATGAGGAAAATATTTGAGGACCCCAAGAACCTCCTTCCGAGTGATGCATTTGTCAATCAGCGCAATTTCCTTGGCATCAAAATATCTATTGGTATGATCGAGGATCCATGTCTGATTCTCAACACTTATCAACTGATCTTTCATATAAAAGGAAGAGAAATATGAATAGGCTTCCCTTTGGATCTCGGATGTAGTGTGCGCGAAGCTGCCATCAAACCTTTTAATCTGCCAATTGGCATTGTGATTCCTTCTATCATTTGCAAATTTGTGAAAGAAATGTGTGTTGAGATCGCCCTCCTTCAACCATGTTATCCATTTTAACTTGAACCCTTGGTTGATTTTTCCTGGAGGCCGGTCGCACCTTTCAACAGTTGACACCCACGACTAAATCCCAAAATTCACTTTTAGTAACTTTGCTCAAAATGTTGCGCTTTTAATTTTTAATCCTACCACGATCGAGTTCTAATTTTCTTCAAAATGTCATTACAGTTAAGTTTTAATCTTACGGTGATTTCCTTTTCTGATTTTTTGAAAACATCCTGGTCCTTTTTCCTCGGCTTTCTTCTTTATGGCTTTATAGGTTTTTCTGATCTTGTAATGCAACTTCATTTCTGATATCAATTTGTTTAAAATATAAATGAGAAAACATATTTTAAACTCATAATTAAACTTTTATTTATAAAAATCACATACAATTATTCACAAAGTAGTAGCTTTATTCATAAATTTTTTATATATAATCATCTACAAAGCTTTATTCATATGCTTTACATATTAATAATAATAATTCAATTTCGTGCAATTATTTGATTATTAAGTCTAGCAAGATATGCATATTCTATCCATTCTGATTTTGAATGTATGACTTTTTAAAAATAAACACATGTTGTTAAACCATTAAACTTACTCAATAACCTAATCACAATGCAAACATAAAAACCACACTTATTAATTATAGAATGATAAAAAACTCTTAAGTAAACTTGACTTAATTCAAATTCACATGCAGACTCGTAAAAATATTCTTATAGATCTCAGTGAATAGAGTTCCATAGGCCGTCAGTCAAAACTTAAAAAGAGCAATTTACACTCAACGGCGGGCCAACGGAGCTGTGACGTGCCAAGTTGCCCATCAGAAATTGAGGGCCAAATTAGAAAACAAATACTCACAACCCTGGGATACAGCACACGGATTGTTGACAATGCACACACTTACAAAGCACTCCGCCGGTTGAGGACAAACAATAGTGTTCAAATTAAGGAAATTGGTGTCACCTTGCCTACATTTAATGTTATCTGATGTCAACACGCCATGGAAAAAGGGAAAGCAGCTATTCAAGAGTAACGACTTGTGTGCAGTCGAAATTATCGAAGAGAATAGCAAGGGTGTCAAAAACGACTGCAAAGGTGTGGTAAAAGGAATCGGATTAAATCAAAGATGGTTTTGTGTACCGTTAGACTTTTCCATATTTCAAAAATAACAATGGCTTTGTGGAAACCATCCGACTTTTCAATGTTTCATAAGTGACTGGTTTTTAACGATATTTTTTGAAAAAATTTTGAATTTATTTTTTGATTTATTTTTTTCATAGGAATTTATTGAAATCACAAGTTTGATAAGTAAATTTTGCATAATTCAATTTTTTTATTATTTTTCAAAGTACCTAATTTATATATACAATTAAAAAACCAGTTTAAATAACATAAATCAAAATTTCATCTCAAAATTGTTAACAATATTCTAGCCAAAATTTTTATTAAAAACTCTAAAATGTTACATTAAAAACAACTCTCTTCAAAAATACTAAAATGTATCATTGTAATGATACCAAAAAGTGTCATTGTAATGGCAATGTCTGTTTGGGTTTGTGGAAACCACCAGTCAATGCTTCAAAAATGTTGGAATTTCTGAGAATTCCAGAACAAAACATAGAGAGAATAATACTCTCCTTCAAACACAGAGAATTAAAAAAAAATTGCTCACTGCCAGACAGAGGTTGCAGAAAAAAACTTCTATTCCATTCACTGTAAAAATTATTACAAAAAAAAAAAAAAAACTTCCTCTCACAGAGGGATTACAAAATATGGACTGCTACACACACAGTGCAAAACACTTCACTGTTCCCTTTTAAAATTGCACTCTCTCTGTCTATATTTGCCTTCGGGCACTCTCTCTATTTTTAACAATACACTGTTGTGTATTAAAACCTTTTTTTTATTACATTGCCTTGTTGGAAATGTTGTCATTGATGGCAAAGGAGACAACATAGAAGCAGAGAGATAGCAAAAGAAGACTGTTGAAAGGAAAAGAGAGCAAAAGAGGTAGAGTAGTAGCAGAGAGGCAATAGAGATCTGAAGAGGATGTAGAGGGTCGAGCCGCTGCAAAGCAAGGCAATTTGAAGCAGCCCAGGCTGTAGAATATGCAGAGAATACAGAGAAACGGTCAGAGAGGGTCGAGCAGCAGAGACAGGATGCAGAGAATACAGAGAAACTGTAGAGAGGGTCAAGCAGCAGAGAAAGGTTGCAGAGAATATAGAGAAACCGTCATTCACTGACAGGCACTGCGTGTACACTGTAGAGAGAGTCGAGTAGCAGAGAAAGGTTGCAGAGAATACATAGAAACGGTTCTACACTGCCTGTGCAAAAAGGTTATTGGTGTTTGGAAGCGTAGCGGTGACAAAGCAAGGATGAACAGATGAGAAGGAGCGAGTGAAGAATAAAAAAAAAATCGAATGAAAACGAAGTTAAAGAGGCAAATGGAAACACTGTTCAAATACCGATGATGGTTTTCTGAAACCAATACAACCCATATCGCGCCGCTTTTGGTCCGGAACGAAACCATTTCTAAAAACGCGATCCAGTATAAAATTGCCACGTTAGCTGCCCAAAACCGCTCATATCTCGTTCTTTTGGAATGTTAATCCCCTGTTGTGGAAATTACGCGATATTGTTGAGGGTCGTCCGATTTGGAGGCTGGTAGATCAAACGACAATTGCGCAATGAGTTGCTCGGGAGATAAGTCAAGGTATGACCCATTTGTTTTATGATGAAAATCGCTCATTTAACAAGTCTTGATGTGTGGGACCGTGGCGATGCATTAAAAAATGTTGCGTTGGTAGTGAGTTTTAATGTAAGTGGGTTTTATTATAATGTCACAACAGAGGCTATAATATATGATGCACGATGTATAAAGGTATGGAACAATTCTGTGGGCCCGAGTGTAGTTACATGGTGTTTTTGTTTTTGAGTTTAATATATGGTCTGAAGGTAAGCTACAACACACGTTAATATATATGGTGAGCGCGGAGTTATACTTTGGGCTTAATGTAAAGTCAAGCCTTGATATAGATCAAATACACAGCAAAAGAAACCCATGTATATGTATGTTTGGAATGGTTAGTTAATCAAGGCAAAGGGTGCACCTTCGGAATATAAGTATAGTTAAATGCATGTGGATGAACCTTTAAGTGGATGAATTATGGTTGTTGCGGTCGAGTATTGTTGTATTAAGAACTGGGTTCTTAACCAATGTCAATCAGTTAACACAACAAATATATATATATATATATATATATATATATTGTTTGACATGCGTTGAACGAGGATGTGGGCCCAAGAGAAAGATAGGAAATTGTATGTGATGCGATGGTTGTTTGATAGCCAAATGTTAATATGTTGCATGGCTTAGTCTATGTTGTGAGCGGAAGCATTAAATAAACTATGGGGCCCGAAAGGCTATATAAATATATATATTAGTGCTAGGTTTAAGTCTGAGTCAAAGACTTGATATAATGTTGAAGGAGGATATATATCTATATATGTTATCTGTTGGGGTTTGAGTCCGAGTTATGGATTAAAACAAGGTCGAAGAACTTGTAATATTTGAATGCGGACCTTACGAATGGAAATATAAAAGAGCTAGAGTATATGTGTAGTGTGGGCCCCCATGTAAAAAGAAAAGTTCAATTCATGTTTATTTTGAGAATTTTAACCAAAACTGAAGGATATATAAAAGGTATAGCGACAAAGTATACATATGAAACAATATATATATATATATATATATATATACATACATCGGTGAACAGTGAACCATCGCATCAGAGAAAAACATAACAGCGGAACATGTTAATAAAAGTTCTCATTGCGATTGCGATGAAGAAGCAGACCCGATACATTATAAACGATAAACGGTGATTCTCATGAGTTTGAGTTCCGACTTAAAGTGCACCACAACGAACCATTGCATCGGAGCGGAAAGAGTGATGAACAAATTGAAAGTTCCGATTGCGATTGAGCGATGAAAGAACAACGTTGGACTATTTGAAGGATGGACGGCGGTCTGATAAACAGGCTACAATGGTGGGACTGCTAATCGCATGAAATGAAATCAAATAATCAAGAATTTGAAGAATAAAGATATATTAACACGGTAAGTATATATATATATATATATATATATATAATATATAAGGATGGACGGCAGATACGAGTCGCTTAATTACAATGGTGGAACCTTTGCTAATCGCATCGACATAAATCAAATAATCAAGGTTGAAGAATAAAGATACATTAACGCGGTAGGTATATATATATATATATATATATATATATATATATATAAAACACGAATATATATATATATATATATATATATATATATATATGAAACACGAGATATATATATACTTTTATCAGTGAACAATAATCCATCGCATCGGAATAAAAGGAGCAGTGGCACAATACCATTGAAAGTTCCAATTGCGATCATCGCATCAGAACCATTGCAAAGGAAGCAATCGCATCGGAGCAAGGCAGCACAGCGGAATAAGTTAATGCAGTTTGCGATTGCAATCAATTGCAATTGGAAATCTCTGGAGGAGACTCATCGCATCGGAGCATAAAAAAAAGTTCGGATGGTGGGCCAGAAAGGGAATTTTATATGTTAAAAGGGATTTTATTATTACTCCAAGAGTTTATTTGCATTATATAAAAAGGGCAATTATATATATATATATATACACAGGAGTTACACAATTGTTGTAAACAACAGAGCAAGCAAAGACGAAAAAGACAGAGACAAAAAGACAAACACACAGTGATCCAAAACTAAATGGGTTGATTTGTAATCCATATTGTAACTGAATGTAAACGTTTTTTAATTGGTTTATATTGTTTGTGATGCACTGGCAAGTCTCTGTAGGAAACAAAACTCCACTGTAAAACTGAAAGTTGTACAAATTGCTGTAGTTTTCTGAATGAGCTGGATAAAGAAGTGAGGAGGCAGAAGGCGAAGAGTCAGGGCTATTCACTTTGAATTCCCTATGGAATATGAACAGTTATGAGGCAAACTGTATAAGAGATATCACATTGATATGCATAGAGAGCTTAGAGAATGGAGAGTATGAAGAATTGAGGTAGAGAAGATAAGAAGGAGGAGGAGCAGAAAGAGATGCAATAAGATAGATTTGAAGACTGGAGGACAGCACAAAAGAAGGTACAGAACAGAGCTGATATCCAAGGTAAATCAACAAATTTTTTCTTTTGATAGAATGAGGAAGTTGGAGCTTCCCTATCAAGTTGTAGCTTGATAGATGTCAGTTGTAGCTGACTGAGGTTGGAGCCTCCTGTAGGTTGGTGCCTGCAGAAAATTGAAGGGAGTTGGAGCTTCCTTGCAAGTTGTAGCTTTTAGAATTGAGGTTGGAGCCTCCTGTGGGTTGGTGCCTACAGAAAATCAGTGGTGAGAGGGAGTTGGAGCTTGCCTTTGCATCACAACAATAATAAGATCCTTTGCATCACAACAATAATAAGATGTGGTTTTCTCCCTTTATGGGTTTCCACTTATATCTGTTGTCTCTGTGTGTGATGCCTATGTGTTGATATGTTCTATCCAATCTGCTTAATACTTGCTGCTCTCATAATAATTTTGGTGTCACATTATCTTAATACTTTTTGCTCACATATTAAGATTGTTCACGTATAAAGTTGATTATGAAATTAAGTTGTAAATAAGCTTGATGAAAAGTTTTAAAAGCTCATGAATGTGTTAAACTGATTCACCCCCCTCTCACTTTAACTAAGGGTTCAACAATTGGTATCAGATCAGGTTCCTTTTGTATCAGTTTAACAACTGAAAGGAGATCCTAGGTCCCCAAGATGGCTAGTCAAGAAGGAATCTCAACCAATAAAGCCCCTTTTTTCATCGGTGCTAATTATGCCTTCTGGAGAATCAGAATGAGAGCATACATAATGTCTCTAGGAATATAAGTTTGAGTGGCTGTGGAATTTGGATATGCCCCAAAGGCAACTGACTCAGAAAAGGAAGCCAAACAAGATTTTGTAGCTAATGCAAAGGCTATGAATGCAATCTTAAATGGACTGTGTGAGGTAGAATTTATCAAAGTAATGCACAACAAGACTGCCAAAGAGATGTGGGATACTCTAGAGAACATCCATGAGGGAGACAAGAAGGTGAAGACAACCAAACTTCAAGTCTATAGATCCCAGTTTGAAAATTTAAAAATGAATGATGATGAAGACATTGCCAGCTTCTTTTTAAGGGTTGTGGAAATAGTGAATAACATGAAAGCTCTAGGAGAAACCATAAAAGAAGCTGTAATTGCTCAAAATATTCTGAGACTTCTTCCACCCAGCTTTAACCCCAAGGTTTCTGCCATAGAAGAAAAAACTGACTGGGAAACCTTGACCATGAACCAGTTACTTGGAAATCTAATAGCCTATGAGATGAGACTTCCACAGAGGAAGTCAAATGTGAGGGAGGCAGCCTTTAAGACAGAGAAGAAGAAAGAAGAAAAAGAAGATATATGTTCTTGCTCTGATGAAGAAGAGGCCAAATTTGTCAGGAAATTGGACAGAGGCTCAGGTAAATATAAAGGTAAAATTCCATTTAAATGCTTTAACTATGGAAGAGTTGGACACTATGCTGCTAAGTGTCCTCATAAGAAAACAAAGAATCAGACTCAAGAGTCAAAGAAAACCATATCAAAGAACTGACAGAAAGGAACGAAATTCAATAGAAAATATTTCTATGCTCAACAAGACAGCAGTGCATCTGAAGACTCAAATGAACCCTTTAGTGAAGAAGGAACCTCTGAATTTATATTGATGGCCATAGAAGAGCTTGAAGGAATCCTTCTAGAAGATGAAGAAGAAGGTGAAGTTGATCTTGAGGGGGAGCTAAGAAATGCCCTAGAGGAAATTAACAGACTCAAACTGAAGTGCAAAAAACAGAAAGACATTCTCCTCAAGTATGTAAGAGAAGAACAAAATTCATAAGTTCTCATTCAGTTGAAAGTAGAGCTTGAAGAAGCCAAGAAGGTAGAAGACATTTTACTTAAGCAAATTAAGGATAAAATTCAGGAACAAGAGAAATTGGAAGAAGAAGTAGTATGCTTGAGGAAGAAATTAGAAAATGCCTAAAGGAAAGTGTCAATAAATTCTTCTCAAATGACAAGCTCTGGTAAGTTGAATGAAATTATAGATGCTCAAAGATGTCCTCTGATAAAAACTGGGATAGGATATGAAGGAGAATCAAGTAAAGGTAAAGAAATGGAAAACAAAAATATTATTTTTGTAAAAGCAAATAAGGATGATGAAGCAGCTCAGATGATTCCTATAGAAGAAGAAACATGCAATGAAGGAGACCGAAACTAGAAGGAATCTCTAATAACAAAGAATGAAATAAATACTCAGCCAACAGAAAAAGGCTCATATACCCCTGAGTATGTCAAATTTGGAAGCCATCAAAGGAGATTCTTCCCTCCTATGAAAAATGCCACCTGTTATGTCTGCTACAAGCTGGGACATATTGCTGCATACTGTCATACAAGGAGGATTAATTAAAACTAGCAAAGGATGCAAACAGTGAAGATATTATCTCATGCAAACAAATGGAGAAGACAACCTTTCATCAGGTATGCAAATTTTTTCTATGGATATTGTTTTTACTGTAAGGAATTTGGCCATAAAATCATAGAATGCAGAAAATATGGACAAAGACTAATGTTCAAAACCTCAAGGAGGTTTATGAATCATGGAGAGTTTACTCATACTTATAATTCTGCTAAAAAAATGATTAAATGTTGTGTATGCAATAAAATTGGACAGATGCCTTCCAAATGTCGTCTCAGAGAATGTGGGTCATCATCTCAGAAAAGGTACCAAACAAAAGGATGCATGCAGTGGAAAAAGAAGGTGAATAAATTTGACCTGGCTCTAACAGCTCAAGACCTAAAAAGCCAATGGTATTTGGAGAGTGGTTGCTCAAAGCATATGACTGGAGATAGAAGCAAGTTTATAACCTTTGATGAAAAGAAATCTGGAAATGTTATTTTTGGCAATGACAAAGTAGGGAAATCAAAGGAAAAGGCTCAGTCAGTCTAGATAATGGCAGAGGAAAGGCCCAAGATGTACTATTTGTGGATGGGATGAAAGCAAATTTGTTGAGTGTCAGTCAAATGTATGATAAAGGCTGTGAAGTTATTTTTAGAGAACAAGACTGTGAAGTCAGATCAAGCACCACAGAAAAGACTCCGATCAAAGGTGTTCGAACAGAGAGTAATGTCTACATAGTGAAAGAAGAGAATGAAGAATGCCACCTTAGCAAACTTGAGGAGTCATGGTTATGGCACAGGAGATTGGGACATCTTAACTTCGACCATATCATCAGACTGAGCAAGAAGAAAGCAATCAGAGATATGCCAGCAATAAAGAAGCCTTCAAATACCATATGTAAATCTTGCCAATTGGGCAAACAGACCTGGACATCCTTTAAGACCAAAGATGAGCTATCAACAAGTAGGCCACTTCATCTTGTACACATGGACCTGTGTGGACCTTCAAGAACTAAAACACCAAGTGGAGAATCCTACTTCATGCTGATAATAGATGATTTCTCCAGAATGACATGGGTTGCATTTCTCAAATATAAATCGGAAACACTTGAGAAATTCAAGCTATTCAAAGCATTGGCAGAAAATCAAACAGGATGCAAGCTAAAGTGCATCAGATCAAACAGAGGAGGTGAATTCACAGACTATGATTTTGCAGATCAATGCAATGAACATGGGATAAAATAACAATTTACTATTGCAGGGACACCTCAATAGAATGGAGTGGCAAAGAGACAAAACAGGTCTGTACAACAAATTTCCAGAGCCATGATGCAAGAAAGTAATATTCCCCAAACCTTCTGGGCAAAAGCAGTACACACAGCTGTGCATATTCTTAACAAAGCTCATTTAAGACCAAATAGTGACAAGACTCCTTGTGAACTATGGCATGGTAAACAAGCATCAATCAAGCACTTTAGAGTCTTTAGAAGCAAGTGTTACATAAAGAATAATGATGAAAATCTGGGGAAGTTTGATGCAAGAGCTGATGAAGGAATATTTTTAGGATATGCATCCAAGAGTAAAGGTTACAGGTGCTACAACAAAACACTTCGAAAAATTGTGGAAAGAATTGATGTAAGATTTGATGAAGAACTACCAAACAAAACAAGAAGTACAGGTTGTAGCAATCCTTCAGAAGATCATGAAGAAGAGAACCAAGATGATGATGAAATAAGCAAGACAACAGAAGATACTAAACTAAACTCAAAAGGCCCCTCAAGATACACTCAAAAGAACCATCCAGAAGATCAAATAATTGGGGACAAGAGTGTAGGAGTCCAGACAAGAAGAAAACTAACTGAACAAACAGAAGAGGTATACCTAGCTATGTTATCACAAATAGACCCAAAGAAGTTTGAAGAAGCCAGCAAGGAAAAGTATTGGGTGAATGATATGAATGAAGAATTGGACCAAATTGAGAAGAACAATAACTGGGAATTAGTTCCAAGACCCACTGAGAAAAGTGTCATAGGCTCAAAATGGGTATTCAAGAATAAGATGAATGAACAAGGACATGTAATCAGAAATAAAGCCAGACTCGTCTGCAAGGGATATTCACAAATTGAGGGTCTTGATTATGATGAAACATTTGCCCCTGTAGCCAGAATGGAAGCTATCAGAATTTTTTTGGCCTTTGCATGCTACCATGACTTCAAGGTATATCAAATGGATGTGAAATATGCCTTCTTGAATGGAGATCTAGAAGAAGAAGTTTACATAGAACAACCTGAAGGATTCTCATTAACAGATAAAGAAGACTATGTGTGCAAACTAATGAAGGCCCTATATGGGCTGAAAAAAGCTCCTCGTGCATGGTATTCAAGGTTGGACAAGTACTTGCAGAAACAAGGCTTTAAGAGAGAAGGAGTAGACAACAATCTATACATAAAGGCCAATGAAAATGAACTCCTGATTGTAGTAGTGTATGGAGATGACATCATGTTTGGAAGCAGCAAATATGAGTTAGCAAAAGGATTTGCTAAAGAGATGAAATCAATTTTTGAGATGTCTATGATTGGAGAGCTCACCTTCTACTTAGGACTTCAAATTTAGCAAAAGAACACAAGAACATTCATTTCACAAGAAAAATACTTAAGAGAAATGTTGAAAAGATTCAAAATGGAATATTGCAAACCTATGTCAACTCCCATGATCACTGGATGCAAGCTATGTGTTGATGATGGATCTACAGATATAGATTAAAGACATTACAGATCCATGATAGGAAGTCTGCTATACCTGACAGCTTCTAGACCAGACATTATGTTAGCAGTAGGACTTGTGACTAGATATCAAGCAGCACCAAAACACAATCACCTTCTAGCAGTCAAAAGAATATTCAGATATCTACAAGGAACTACACAGTATGGGCTATAGTATCCAAAAGGAAAGAGGTTCACTTTGACAACATATATAGATGCAGATTGGACCAGTTGTGTGGATGACAGAAAAAGAACAAGTGGAGGTGCATTCTATTTGGGAAAAAGTCTGGTGGCATGGCTAAGCAAGAAACAAACATCTATCTCTCTATCTACAGCAGAATCATAATACATAGCAGCAACAGCATGTTGCACACAAGTCATGTGGATGAAACAAACCCTCCAAGACATGAAGGTAAGCATTGATGAACATATCTCTATCAAATGTGATAATACAAGTGCAATAAGTATATCAAAAAATTCTGTACTTCATTAAAAAACTAAACACATTCCAATAAAGTACCATTTCCTAAGAGAACAAGTAGCACATAAGGTAGTGAAGTTGGAATATGTGCCAACAAAAGAACAAATAGCAAATATATTCACAAAACCTCTTGCTAGAAAACCATTCGAATATCTGAGAGACAAACTAGGGGTAGTGTCTACAGATGCTACTCTCTGACAGAAAAAAAAAAGCATCATTCCAGGGGGAGAATAGAAAAAAATACATCATTCTAGGGGGAGATCAGTCAACAAAGAGAGTCACAAAAGAGCCAGAGCAACTAAGTAGGGCATGAAACAGGTCCTCAAGATCAGAGTAACATTGACGAGATTTAAAAGCACACTGGGAAATGGGCAACCCTTTGCCATTGATTTCAAAGGGGGAGGAAAAGCAAGCAACAGAAGAAAGGGTCCTAAAAGGCAAGCAGAGGAAGTGTATTGACATCAATGCCAAAGGGGGAGAATGTTGGAAGTGTTGTCATTGATGGAAAAGGAGATGGAAAAGGAGACAGCATAGTAGTAGAGAGATAGCAAAAGAAGACTGCTGAAAGGAAAAGAGAGAAAAAGAGGTAGAGTAGTAGCAGAGAGGCAGCAGAGATCTGAAGAGGATGTACAGGGTCGAGCAGCTGCAAAGCAGGGCCATTTGAAGCAGCCCAGGCTATAGAATATGCAGAGAATACAGAGAAATGGTCAGATAGGGTCGAGCAGTAGAGATAAGATGCAGAGAATATAGATAAACTATAGAGAGGGTCAAGTAGCAGAGAAAGGTTGCAGAGAATACAGAGAAACCATCATTCACTAACAGGCATTGCCTGTACACTGTAGAGAGGGTCGAGCAGCAGAGACAGGTTGCAGAGAATACAGAGAAACGGTTATGCACTGCCTGTGTAAAAAGGTTATTGGTGTTTGGAAGTGAAGTGGTGACCAAGCAAGGATGAACAGATGAGAAGGAGCGAGCGAAGAATAACAAAAGAATCGAATGAAAACGAAGTTAAAGAGGCAAATGGAAACATTGTTCAAATACCAGCGATGATTTTCTGAAACCAATACTACCCATATCTGCCGCTTTTGGTTCGGAGCGAAACCATTTCTAAACAACGCGATCCAGTATAAACTTGCCACGTTAGCTACCCAAAACCGCTCATATCGCGTTCTTTTGTAACACTAATCTCCTGTCGTGGAAATTACACGATATCATTGAGGGTTGTCCGATCTGGAGGCTGGTAGATCAAACGACAATCGCGCAATGAGTTGCTCGGGAGATAAGTCAAGGTATGGCCCATTTGTTTTATGATGAAAACCGCTCATTTAACAAGTCTTGATGTGTGGGGCTGTGGCGATGCATTAAGAAATGTTGCGTTGGCAGTGAGTTTTTAATGTAAGTGGGTTTTATTATAATGTCACAACAGAGGCTGTAATATATGATGCACGATGTATAAAGAGTTATACTTTGGGCTTAATGTAAAGTTGAGCCTAGATATAGATCAAATACACAGTAAAAGAAACCCATGTATATGTATGTTTGGAATGGTTAGTTAATCAAGGCAAAGGGTGCACCTTCGGAACATAAGTATGGTTAAATGCATGTGGATGAACCTTTATGTGGATGAATTATGGTTGCTGCGGTCGAGTATTGATGTATTAAGAACTGGGTTCTTAACCAAGGTCAATCAGTTAACACAATATATATATATATATATATATATATATATATATATATATATATATATTGTTTGACATGCGTTGAATGAGGATGTGGGCCCAAGAGAAAGATAGGAAATTGTATGTGATGCGATGGTTGTTTGATAGCCAAATGTTAATATGTTGCATGGCTTAGTCTATGTTGTGATCGGAAGCGTAAAATAAACTATGGGGCCGAAAAGGTTATATAAATATATATATTAGTGATGGGTTTAAGTTTGAGTCAAAGACTTGATATAACGTTGACGGAGGATATATATCTATATATGTTATCTGTTAGAGTTTGAGTCCGTGTTATGGATTAAAACAAGGTCGAAGAACTTATAGCATTTGAATGCGGACCTTATGAATGGAAATATAAAAGAGGTGGAGTATATGTGTAGTGTGGGCCACCATGTAAAAAGAAAAGTTCAATGCATGTTTATTCCGAGAATTTTAACCAAAGCTGAAGGATATATAAAAGGTAAAGCGGAAAAGTATATATATGAAACAATATATATATATATATATAGAGAGAGAGAGAGAGAGAGATACATGTATCGGTGAACAGTGAACCATCGCATCGGAGAAAAACATAACAGCGAAACATGTTAATAAAGGTTACGATTGCGATTGCGATAAAGAAGCGGACCCGATACATTATAAACGGTGATTCTCATGTGTTTGAGTTCTGGCTCAAAGTGCATCGAAGTGATTTATCGCATCGGAGGAGAAAGAGTGACAAACAAATTGAAATGTGCGATTGCGATTGAGTGATCGAAGAACACCCGTCGAATTTGCTGAAGGATGGACAACGGATATGAGTCACTTAATTACAATGGTGGGACCTTTGCTAATCGCATCGGTGGAAATCAAATAATCAAGGCTGAAGAAGAAAGAGATATTAACATGGTAAGTATATATATATATATATATATATGAAACACAAGATGTATATATACTTTTATCAGTGAACAGTAATCCATCGCATCGGAATAAAAGGAGTAGTGGCACAATACCATTGAAAGTTCTGATTGCGATCATTGCATTGGAACCATTGCAAAGGAAGCAATCGCATCGGAGCAAGGTAGCACAGTGGAACAGGTTAATGAATTTTGCGATTGCGATCAATTGCAATTGGAAATATCTGGAGGAGACTCATCGCATCAGAGCATAAAAAAAATTTTGGATGGTGGGCCTGAAAGGGAATTTTATTTGTTAAAAGGGATTTTATTATTACTCCGAGAGTTGATTTGCGTTATATAAAAAGGGTAGTTATATATATATATAGGAGTTACGCAATTGCTGTGAACAGCAGAGCAAGCAGAGACGAAAAAGACAGAGACAGTCACAGAAAAGACAAACACACGATGATCCAAAACTGAATGGGTTGATTTGTAATCCATATTGTAACTGAATGTAAACATTTTTTAATTGGTTTATGTTGTTTGTGATGCACTGGAAAGTCTCCGTACAAAACAAAACTCCACTGTAACATTGAAAGTTGTACAAATTGTTGTAGTTTTCTGAATGAGCTGGATAAAGAAGTGAGGAGGCAAAAGGTGAAGATTCAGGGCTATTCACTTTGAATTCCATGTGGAATATGAACAATTATGAGGCAAACTGTATAAGGGATATCACATTGATATGCATAGAGAGGTTAGAGAATGTAGAGTATGAAGAATTGAGGCAGAGAAGATAAGAAGAAGGAGGAGCAGAAAGAGATGCTATAAGACATATTTGAAGACTGTAGGACAATAGAAAAGAAGGTACAGAACAGAGCTGATATCCAAGGTAAATCAGCAAATGTTTTCTTTTGATAGAATGAGGAAGTTGGAACTTCCCTATCAGGTTGTAGCTTGATAGATTTCAGTTGTAGCTGACTGAGGTTGGAGCCTCCTGTATGTTGGTGCCTGCAGAAAATTGATGGGAGTTGGAGCTTCCTTGCAAGTTGTAGCTTGCAGAATTGAGGTTGGAGCCTCCTGTGGGTTGGTGCCTACAAAAAATCAATGGTGACAGGGAGTTGGAGCTTGCCTTTGCATCACAAAAATAATAAGATGTGGTTTTCTCCCTTTATGGGTTTCCAGTTATATCTACTTTCTTTGTGTGTGATGCCTATGTGTTGATATGTTCTATCCAATCTGCTTGATACTTTCTGCTCTCATAATAAGTTTGGTGTCACATTATCTTAATACTTGCTGCTCACATATTAAGACTGTTCACATATAAAATTGATTATGAAATTAAGTTGTAAATAAGCTTGATGAAAAGTTTTAAAAGCTCATGAATGTGTTAAACTGATTCACCCCCCCTCTCAGTTTAACTAAGGGTTCAACATGCCTCTCGGGCCTTTTACATATATATGGCGCAATAAAATAAAAGACTTAAAAATAAACTATTTATAATACATATACATACATACATACATACATACATATATATATATATATATATATATATATATATATATATATATATATATTATAAACCTATGGTTTTAATATATATTGTATTAACCCATATGAATTTGGTTAAACGTTTACTGCTACGCCTATTAAAAAGGAACATTACAACATAGAACTTTATCAAAAAATCAAAAAATCTACCGTGGTAAATAAAATTAACGCAACATTAAATTAAATCAAAACATAAAAAAAAAAATTCACGTATTCCATATTCTGTCGGGTCATAAGACTTTGCTAATGGTCTTCTCCTTATCCCCCCCGGAATTTTGCTTGTGGTGGGACCATTGTTGCCATGGCCCAACTCAAATGTTAATACAAAATTTCCCGTGTTCAAAAATAAAGGCTCTATTTTCAATTGTGAAGGATTGTAAGACTCTGTTTTAAACTTTGAATTTGACTGCTCAACCAAAATAGCAAGCGGCTAGTGGCAGAGACTGCTGAAACAGATTTAGAAAGTGGCGTTGGTACAGAGCAGTTGAAGTTAACACTTCAACACTCCCCCTTAAGTTCAACTGTTGGGTTATCAGTCATACCCATGCATTTCCTCAAATATTCAAAGTTTTTCTGCCCTAGTGGCTTTGTCAGTATATCTGCAAATTGTTCCTGAGTCCTATAATGTTTTAAAATGATTTCTCCATTGTTCACTAGCTCCCTGTTGTAGTGAAACTTAACATCTATGTGCTTTTTCCTTTTGTGAAACACAAAATTTTTAGACAATGCTATGGCTGAGCTATTGTCACAATAAATCATTGTGCCTTTTCCCTGTTCTTGACATAAACTCCTCAACATTCTTCTCATCTACACTGCTTGACATGTTGCTGCTGTAGCTGCTACATACTCTGCCCCTGCTGTAGACAATGCTACAATAGGCTGCTTTTTAGAAGCCCATGAAATACATGGAAAATTTTAGGGGCTAATATTCGCAAGTAGGCTAATTTTCCATGCTTTTCCCAAAAAAAAGATTCACAAATTCCCATTTTTAAAAAAAATTGATTCGCCCAAATTTTTAGTATAAAAATATTTTACCTTAAAAATCGCCAAATATTTATATATACTAATATAAAATGATTACAAAAATAAATATTTTAACAAGAATAACATCAAAAATTTTACAATTCACATATTGGGGCTACTAAAATTCGCCAAGTTTTTAAACTTTAAGATAAAAATCCATCCTTAAAATTTTCCTTGATGAAATAGCTCCTGAACCCATATGAAAAATATAACCTGATGTAATTTTTTGGTCACCTACCCTTCCAGCCCAATCATTGTCAGTGTGTCCAATTAACTCAGAATTTTCTGAAGTAGTATACAAAATACCATACCTCTTTGTTCCTTTCACATACCTCAAAATTCTTTTTGCTGCCTGCTAATGTGCTTCTTTTGGCCTTTCCATGAATCTGGAAATTAAACTAACAACATGCATTATATCAGGCCTAGTTGCAGTCAAATACATGAGGTTGCCAACTATGCTCTTGTACAAGCTAGGATCAAAATCCTTGTTGTTGTCCTCTTTGCTGAGTTTTAATCCCATTACTGTGGGTGTAATTGTTGCCTTGCAATCCTGCATGTTAAATCTTTCCAAAACTTCATTTACATATTTAGCTTGAGAAATAAAAATCTTATTTTCATTTTGCTCTACTTCTATTCCTAAGAAGTATTTCAGCAAACCCATATCAGTCATCTCAAATTCATCCTTCATGACCTTTTTAAAATTTTCAATGAGGTAATCATCATTACCTGTGAAGATCACATCATCAACATATAAAACAACAATCAACATCTTACCATCTTTTTCTTTGATGTATAGTGTGGGTTCTCCTTCACACTTTTCAAAACCATTTTCTAGTAGATAGGAATCTATCCTACTGTACCATGCTCTTGGTGCTTGTTTCAACCCATAAAGAGCTTTCTTCAATCTGCAAACTTTGTGTTCTTGGCCCTTTTTCTCATAGCCTAGAGGTTTTTCAATATAAACCTCTTCCATTAAAACTCCATTTAGAAACGTTGATTTTACATCCATTTGATGAGCCTTCCATTTTTTTTGTATTGCTATGGACAACACTTCTCTCACCATTTCCATTCTTGCAACCGGTGCAAATGTCTCCTCATAGTCTCTTCCATGTTGCTGCTTATACCTTTTGACAACAATTCTGGCCTTGTGTCTCTCAATCTTACCTTCAGCATTACTCTTGGTCTTGTAGACCCATTTCACTCTAATGACTTCCTTACCTTTTGGGAGTTCAACCAAATCCCATGTTTTATTTCTTTTTATGGCATTAATTTCTTCATCCATAGCATCTATCCATTTTCTATCTTTTATAGCTTCTTCAAAATGAATAGGATCATCTACATGACAATATAACACAAATAAAGAGTTAATACCTTCATTTTCTGCCTCTTGTTCATAAATGTCATTCAAATTTATGAATCTTGTTCCACTTTCATTTGGTGTACATGTGCTTGAAGAAGCACTCAAATCAACTCTTTGTGGTGTGCTTGGAGAAGCACTCTCATTACTTCTCAAGGGTGTTCTTACTCCAGCTTGTGGTATTCCTAGCTATCCTTGTGTTGGTGGAGGTAGTGGTGCTAATGATGGATGTATTTCAGCCATATCATCCTCATTTTCATCATGAGACAAACATTTATTTGCATTGACTGTTTTCTCAATGCTTCCATCCCAAGCTTCTTCTTTAATAAACTGAACATCTCTGCTCACAATAAATTTCTTGGTGGATGGGTTATACAACCTATAAGCTTTGGATTCCTCACTATATCCAACAAAAATACACTTCTCCCCCTTGTTGTCCAACTTCTTCCTTAGCTGATCTGGAATGTGTGCATAAGCCACACAACCAAAAACTTTCATGTGGGTGACTCCTTGTTTTATTCCACTCCATGCTTCTTCCGGAACTTTATTCATTACTGCTTTTGTTGGGCATATATTTAGTACATATGTTGCACAATGTACAGCTTCAGCCCAATAATCATTTGGCAAATGTTTTTCCTTTAGCATACTCCTTACCATATCCATGATTGTTCTATTTTTCCTTTTGGCAACTCCATTTTGCGGCGGAGTGTACCTTGCTGTAAATTGCTTGTGTATCCCATTTTCTCTGAAAAAAAATACAAATTATTTAGAGAAGTACTCACCTCCTCTATCAGTCCTTAAGACCTTGATATGCTGCCCACTTTGGTTCTCCACAAGTGCTTTAAAATTGCAGAATTTTTCAAACACTTCACTTTTATTTTTCAAAAAATAAACCCAATTTTTTCTTGTAAAATCATCAATAAAAGTTAACATACAGTGGCTACTTGCAAGTGATGGTGTTTTCATTGGTCCACATAAATATAAGTGGACAATTTCTAAGGGTGCCTTTTCCCTTATGCTTTCCCCTGATGGAAAACTTTCTCTGTGTTGTTTACCCAAGATACAACCTTCACATAGGTTGTCCGGTTTCTCAATCAATGGTAATCCTCTTACCATTCCTTTCCTATGTAACAAATTAAGACCTCCAAAGTTGAGATGTCCAAATATCAAATGCCATAACCAATTATCATATTTTGTTTCTCTTTGGAAAGCCTCTTGTGTTACTGCTACCATTTCTTCTCCATTATTCAAATCTACCCTCATCCTGAGAGGGAACATTATGTTCCTTTTCATCCTTATTTCAGCAATACATTGTTTGCTTGGTGGTTTATCCATGATGGTGCATACATCATCTTCAAATAAAACATTGTAGTCATTTTGAATGAGCTGCCTAATGCTTAACAAATTACATTTCATACCTGGTACATAATATACATCAGATATGCTCTTCTATTCTCCCTTATTTGTCAAGACATTTACTATGCCTTTTCATGTGACAGATACCTTACTGTCTGTTCCCAATGTGACTTGAGACTTCACATTTTCATATAACATAGAAAACATAGCAATGTTTCCTGTCATATGGTTGCTATATCTTGAATCTAGAAACCATAAATCTTCACTCTTTTCCTCAGCCATATTACATGCTAAAAACAATTTATCTTGGCTGATATTTTCTCTAGTGAAATTTGCACTGGGTCTATTACCCATATCATTCTTCTTCTTCCTACATTCATTGCATAATGCCCATATTTTTTACAATAATGACATTAGACATTGGATTTGTCATACCTTTGTCCATGAGCATGTTGTTGTCCACCTTACTGGCTGCTGCTTTGGCCTTGGTTCTGATTTTGATCGCTACCCCTTCCTTGAGCATTTGCTGGGCTGTTTCTTCCTCCTCTGTTTTGGCTTCTACCTCTACTTCTCTTATTTCCTCTGCCTTGACCTTTTCCTCTTCCAAAAGAAATTTTGGTCTTGAAGGCATGTTCCAAAGATGAGTTTTCATTTCTACCCAATCTTTGCTCATGTGTCATCAGTGATGCATGAAGCTCATCAACTGAAAAGTTTGAGAGATCCTTTGTCTCTTCTATGGTGGTGACTATAACATCAAACCTTGAGGGTAAGCTCCTCAAAACTTTCTCCACAATCCTTATTTCTTCAAGTGTCTCTCCATGAGACTTTATCTGTGTGACCATTCCAATCACATGTGTGAAGAATGAGTCTATGTTATCAGACTCTTTCATGCAGAGAGTTTCAAAATGTCTCCTCAGCAATTGTAGTTTTGTTGTCTTCACCTTCTCCATACCTTGATATGCTATCTTGAGAGTATCCCATGCTTCTTTGGATTTCTTAGCTACTACTATCCTTGGAAACACACTCTCATGTATTGCTTGATACAGATAGAAGAGGGCCTTAGAGTCCTTCTTCTTATTGCTCTTCAACAAGTACTTCTCTGCCTGTGTTAAGGCATTAAACTCATTTTCATCTACTGGTTCTTCAGAACCACCCTCAAAAAGTTCCCATAAGTCTTGAGAGGAAAACAGGGATCTCATGGTGATTGCCTAATAATCATAGTTATTCCCATTGAATTGTGGGAGCTGAGCATTTCCAATACTCATGCTTGTGCTGGCTCTTGTCATGCCTAGCACTCTGAACTATGCTTTAAATATTTACTGTGATTTTTAAATAAAATGAATGTCTGCAAACAGTAACACAAATTTTGTTTTGAGAAATACCTTGGATTTTAGCTTAGCCTTCACACTGTTGGAGAAACTGCTGCAGCAGAAAATCCTTCCTTCAGCTTCTTTGACACCTTCAAAGAGCCTGGACTAGCTCTGATACCATGTTGGAATTTCTGAGAATTCCAGAACAAAACATAGAGAGAATAATACTCTCCTTCAAAAACAAATAATTAAAAAAAAATTGTTCACTGCCAGACAGAGGTTGCACAAAAAAAAAACTTCTATTCAATTCATTGTAAAAATTATTACAAAAAAAAGAAAAAACTTCCTCTCACAGAGGGATTACAAAATATGGACTACTACACACACAATGCAAAACACTTCACTGTTCCCTTTTAAAATTGCACTCTCTCTGTCTATATTTACCTTCGGGCACTCTCTCTGTTTTTAACAATACACTGTTGTGTATTAAAATCTTTTTTTTATTACATTGCCTCTCGGGCCTTTTACATATATATAGCGCAATAAAATAAAAGACTTAAAAACAAACTATTTATAATACATATATATATTATAAACCTACGGTTTTAATATATATTGTATTAACCCATATGACTTTGGTTAAACATTTAGTGCTGCGCCTATTAAAAACGGAACATTACAACATAGAACTTTATCAAAAAATCAACAAATCTACTATGGTAAATAAATTTAACCCAACGTTAAATTAAATCAAAACATAAAAAAAAAACTTTTCACGTATTCCATATTCTGTCGGGTCATAAGACTTTGCCAATGGTCTTCTCCTTATGCCCCCCGGAATGTTGCTAGTGGTGGGACCGTTGCTGCCCTGGCCCAATTCAAATGTTAATACAAACTTTTCCGCGTTCAAAACTAAAGGCTCTGTTTTCAATTGTGAAGGACTATAAGACTCTGTTTTAAACTTTGAATTTGACTTCTCAACCAAAATAGCAAGCGGCTAGTGGCAGATACTGCTGAAAAAAATTTAGAAAGTGGCGTTAGTACAGAGCAGTTGAAGTTAACACTTCAGCAAAAAATAACAAGAAGTGTCAATGTGTTTTCGCCTTTGTGTAAACCATGAAACTTTTCAATGCTTTAAAATTAATAAGTGTAATTATATGGGTGGAAACCATCAAATTTTTAACGAGCGTCATTGTAATGGCAATATATTACAATGTCTTTTGATGTAATTATTTTTATGCGGAAATATAAATTTTGGATATTTTTTCTGTGAGAAAGATATTTATAGATAGAGAATAAACACCAATTTCTTCATGTCTCACGTTACATAGAACTGAACTGGATTACATATGCAACAAACAAAACCAAACATTAATACCATTCGTAACCTTCATCATAATTTCTTCAATTAAACCATTATGAAGGACTAAAATGGAGTGATGGTGTGTTGGAAAATTAATCAACAGCCAGGTTAAATATATGGACAACTAATCATACCATAGTAAATATTTTTGCAGGATGCCGATTGTGTTTGCAGAGAAGAACAAGTTTTCAGCAGAATACATAATTCATTTTTTAACAGAGTTAAATAATTAAATTCAAATATAATTTAATACATGGTTAGTAAATGTGTATGGGAAAATATTTAATGGGTAAGTGTTATTTTACTGTGAAGAAGCTGCATCCTCTGTATGAATGTGTATGTTGTGTTTATGAATTATAATCTAAAGTTTGGTTAGATGCGATTTGGTCCTGGAATTTTTCACTTATGTATTTATTAATTGTGTTGTCTTAAGTCATTTCCACAACTCTATATAAATTCCGTGTGTTGAAAGAAAACAATTTCCCATGCTTTAAAAATTATAACTTGGTGTATGATGTGCCATGCATTGATATAATTATGTGGAGTTAATTATTCGATAGGGTGCAATGCCATGTCCCCATCCATGTGTACTTGGTGGAGTGGCTTCCATCCCTCCTCATACGTGGCTCTCTCAATCACCTCATTCACGTGGCTAACTCATTACCGCTTTAGAGTACACCCATTAGAAATGAATACTTTCAACCTAGAAACAAGTTAACACTTGAAATATTTTCCCATTAAAAACACCAAATATATAATTAAAAATAAAACTAAACCCAAAAATATGTAATATTAAAAATAAAACTAAACCCCAAAATATATGTAACATTAAGAAAATCACCCTTATTGAATTTTTTATTTATAATACAATTTTATCATTAAAATTTCAATAAATATTTTATTTTGAAAATAGTTAAATACTTTTAAAAATTATATAAAATTTAAGTTCTTTTAAAAAAAATAGGTGTAGGCTAAAGGGCAATGCACTTCTGACTTTGTCTTGATTGTACACTTCCCGGCCATGCCTTATGGCTAATTCTGGAAACTTGTTTTCCACTAAGTCTCGCCAACTTGACGCCGTATCCGTTAACATACTATTGGAATTTCATTGGCCACGAATTTATTTCAAATTTAAATTCAATTTTTTTTTTATTGCATGTTAAATGGCATGAGCAAGATGTTGGATGAACAGTAATTTCAACCAACCCCGTGAAAAAATTAAATGCAGAAGATATTTCAGAATTTCTGGAGAGATCACATAGCTTCCTGAAGAAGCTATCTCCACCGACATTCTAGATAATCCAGAAGCTTCCTCATTCTGTATAAAAACCATTATGTGTAAATGTAAAGTAACAAGTTTGTGCATTCAGCTGCGTTCTCTGATATGGTATCAGAGCTCCTTCATTGGAGTCTTCTATTTTCTGTCATGGTATCAGAGCTCCTTCTTTGGAGTCTTCTGTTTCTTTCATGGTATCAGAGCCGATGGTTTCGGCTTGGTGTTTACAGGGGTGAGTGCCTACAGTTGTTTGTGTTGTGAGGAGTTGTGTGCTCAGTGAGAGGTAAGTGCTTGGTGAGGGAGTAGTGTGCTTGTGCTTAGTTGTAAAGAGTTGAACGTTTAGGCTCAATGTTTGTTGCAAAAGTGTTTGTGTTCAGAAAGGGCCGTGAGGGCTGGCTAGTGCAACTGCTGAGTTGTGCCAGATTTGTGTGCTCGATGGTGTAAAGAGCTGTGAGAGAGGTTGTTGTCCAGAGAGCTCGATGTGAAGATATTGAGTGCCTGTTATGTTGTTTGTCGGTGTTGGAGAGCCGACCTTGGATATCAAGTTGGGGAGCTGACGGTGGGATCTGATATACAGATCTGATATACCGAGCATGGACCCCTTTGGTGTATTCTTGGGCCAAAAATCGACTAGCAGACCAGCAGAAGACAAGTCAGAGCCAGTCGTTGCCTGGAGTAAAAGTTATTGTTGAGAGGTGCTTTGGAGACAACATCGAGGAAGAGTGTTGAGGAGTGTCCAGGGCTATGGCCGGTGGAAGTGGAGTGTGCACCGAAAAAATAAATTGCGGTTATGTGTTGCAGATGTAAGGAGTGTTGACCCCAATCACTGTGCAGTTGGAAAGCCTATGAAAGCGTCATTTTTTGTGATGAGAAGAGGTGGCTCTTGAGCTATGTTCTTGCAAGGAGAAGCCAAGAAACCGTGAGGGAAATTTCCTTGTTGTGGTTGTAGTGAGCTGTTTATCTGAAGTTTTTGTGATCCGTTGAGTTGAATTTTAGCTCGGTGAAGTGAAGAGCTAAGGGATCGGTCTTTTTTTTTCACTAGTTGTTGCTCCTTGTGCCATGTGGGAGCTTGGGTTCTATGTGTGGAGAGAGCCCATTGTGTGGAGAATTTTGATTAAATAAGCTTAAGAAGTTGTGGAGGATATCAGTTATATGAAAGCAGCTTAGATACGTGTATGGAGTAAACCAGGTCGAGGAGGTTGTTGTTGGGTGTTCAGTGGATCATTTAAGGAAGTCATGAAATCTTTCCCTGCAGTTTAGCTCATGCCGAAAGTGTGGCTGCTGAAATAGAGCTAGACCAAAACGGGCTTCAGATGAGTGTTTGGGTTGTTTGATGACCATGTGGAGTGCGAGGGTGCATGAGAACGCTGAGTCACCTATGGAGGCGGCAAAAATATTCGCATGGCTTGTGGAAATCATGTAGCAAAGTTGTTCATAGGTTAAAATTACAGTTGGTTTGAGCGGCAACGGAAGAGAGGAGTAAAACTTGTTTTGGACCGTGTAGTGTTGTTCGTCTCAAGTGTTGGTGTGGCATATCTTAGCGTTGAGGTGTGTTACTGAGAGACAACAGAATAAGCATGTAAAAGCATATTTTTTTAAGTTTATTCAATTAATTCGATGTGAGTACTTATATATATTGGTGTGGAGATGTGGGGTAAGTCATTTGACCCTCGCATGTGGAGGAGGCATTGTTAGTATGTGTGAGTCATAAGCTTGTGTCAATCTGTGTGGAGTAATAGCACTCTAGCATGGCATAGATAGCAAAGAGGCATAGGTCAAACAACCCTTCGTTGTGTGAAGTAAAAGTTGTGCGAAGCCCTCGTGGAGCCTGGAGCTAGCATGGAAGGGTGCAACTGTGTTGAAAAATGGTTGTTGAAATTTAATGGTTGGTGTGAAGACTGACATGCAGTTTTGAGGAGCCAAAATTTGTTGTTTGCTGTAGATTGGGCATGGGTCAACAAAGTAGACTCAAACACTCTCGAAGAAAATTGAAAGTGCTGAAGAGAAAGAACGAGAGCGCAGAGGCAGAATCTGGAATATTTCCAACCATAGAATTTATGCTCAATGAAGATATGAATCTGGATCAGCCAGAAGATTTTACAAATGCAGTATTGAAGAGATTAATGCTAGTGCTGCCATCATTCTCAGGTAAAAATTTTGAACTTTGGGCGATTAAAATGGAGGAACTACTAGATTCAGTAGATTTATGGAAATTTTTCCAAGAAACTTCTATGAATTCTGATGATAAAAGTAGAAGTGTAGTAGCATTGTTTCTCATTATATCAGCTCTAGATGAAAACATCCTGTCCAGCATTTTAAATGAATTTAGTGAAGTATTTGATCCAAAAAAATTTTGGCATATTATTTAAATGAAGTATAGCATGAAGTGGAGTGAGAAAGGTGAAGTAAATGAAATTGTTGTTAAAAATACTGATTGTGTTGAAAGCATCATAACTGGGATCAAGTCTGAAAGTATGTCAGGAGATGACAATAAAGTAGCATGTGATAGTCAAGAAATTCCCTGTGATGCAAAAACTTGTGAAGTCAAATATGATGAGAATTATGTATCTCATGAAGAATGGTTATGTTTGATGCATGAAAAGCAACTCATTGATGAGTTGTTGTTTGGTGAGAGGATATGCCTATATTCATATGCAAATCAAATGCAGGATGACATGATTGCAACAACAGAGTTGATTAAAGAGGTTGAAGACACGAATCAACCAACTATGAAAGATGAAGATATAAATAATGATGTAGAGATTGACGAGAGAAAAATTGTGGAAGATTCAATAGCAGCTCATGAATCTGTAGAGGACTCAATAGTATTTGATGAAGTTGTGGAAGACTTGATAATATTTGATGAACTGAATAAATTTAATAGCCCCTTTAAAGAAGAGTGTGCAGATATTGACAGTGAGGAAAAGGCAATAAAACTTGAAGAAATGGCAAGCATTGAGGAAAAGTGTAAATCCTGAAAAACTCTAGCAATGTTGAATGGAAAGAATGTTCGCCTGCAATCAAGAAAGGAGGAAATTCACCACTATATTATGGCAATAAAGGTAAAGAAGAAATTGCATCTACAAATAAACAAGTACGGACTATTTAGAAAGAAGACAAAAATGAAAGCGTTGTTGTCATGTACTATTGTAAGCCTAGCTGAGACTTAGACCAGTAGGCATGTCAATTAAGAGTATGTTTGTATGTATTGTGTTATAGTGTATTTTGTGTGTCTGTATATGGTTGAAATTAAGGGGGAGTGTTGGATGAACAGTAATTTCAACCAACCCCACCGAAAAAATTAAATGCAGAAGATATCTCGGAGTTTTTGGAGAGATCACATAGCTTCCTGGAGAAGCTATCTCCACCGACATTCTAGATAATCCAAAAGCTTCCTCATTCTGTATAAAAACCATTCTGTGTAAATGGAAAGTAACAAGTTTGTGTATTCAGCTGCGTTCTCTGATACAAGCAGCGAATTTATTTCGAATTCAAATTTTAATTTTTTACTCGATTTCATTTTGCCGCTTTCATTTGTCTCCAGCCCTGTTTCAAAGACAACGCTCCTTTCAATTATATTTGAATCAAAACATCATCGAAAAAATTTCTATGCTAATTATATTTGAATCAAAACACACAAGATTTTAAAACTTCAATTTTGGGTATTATTTCATAAGCGATGCTTCAACAATAAGAAAGTTGAGATCATTATTTGGCGCTGGTTCTTATTCGCCTTGGCTTGGTTGCAACCATAGCGAGAACCCATGGGGGGCAACTAACTTTATTTGAAAATAGAGAGATTTTCATTCTATTATGATGCAGAAGTGGAATAAACGTTAAAATTGTAGCAAGAGATGCCGCTATTGGTGATTTGGATGTATGCATTCACAGATTTCACCACCGATCCTCCACGGCTTAATGTGGCAAACTTCTGTCCTTTGTTTAAATCTGTACTGTATGTTTTAATCCCTATTGGAGCATTGAATTTCTAGGAATCAGCGCTCCTAGAATTCAAAACTACGGTGGCAGCGTCAGTCAACACTGCGGTCAAGTATACTTTATCGCTCAGTTGCTCAGAGTGCAACACTTTGAAACTGTCCCTGCTTGAAACAGTGTTCTTTGATTGAGTGTAATAGAAAAAGTAAAGAGTGTCCTCCGCCACGACGGGCTCGCTACCCGTCTTGTACCATCAGATGTAATGTTCGCCCAGATCTAGGTACGCCTTGTGGGTGAAGCTCGCCATGCTCTTGGCGTTATTGCCTTGGCTCAGCGGAGGTGCCATGTAGGAGCTCTCCAAGCAGTCATTCCACGTGGCTATATCAACAAGAGGAGGTTTGAGGCTTATGATCTACTGCCATCATGTGAGCCAGAGGAGGGGTCCCTGATAATTTCCCTTCACTTGGAAATTGCAACTGTTTTCGTCGAAATTCATGCACACCGATGAGTAGCAGCTATCGCTCTGGATATTCTTGAAGAACCAATGGCTAGGGGTATCCATGTACACCTTACCCTTTTTGTTACAGGCCTGCAGATATTTGTTGTCCTTGTCACCCGATGGTATTTGGAGAGCCGAGTCATAGTATGGCCAGGCGGAGGTGTCCCACGCCATGAGACTGTCTATGATGTCATTGAATTAGTTGACTTTTACCTGTATGTCCCCTAGATCTCCACTGGTGGGGAAAAAGGGCACGAAGAAATAATTGGCCTTGTTTCCAGCTTGGGTGAAGATGTCTTGCCAGCCACTAAGGGCAGAGGAATAACCATAGTTTTCCCACCAGGTGTCGTCACTGCCGAGCCAGGAGGAGAAGAACTAATTTCCTTGGAATATCAGCTGGTTTGGGTGGCTTTTGTTATATCTGGTCATCATCTCCTCAATGTTGGCGGGGCTAAGGTTGCCATTAGATTCACTATGTATATCGGCAGACAATAAAAGCTTTAATTCAGAGCCTGGTAAGCATTGAGCGCCAGACATGTTGAAATGTTAAACTCAACTGCACACTGGCAAGGAGGACAGTTTTTTTTAATTTTTGATGGAACACCGAAGTACAGCAGTTGCATATTTTTTGTGTGCACTCCACTATGCATTTAAACACCTGCAAAACCATTTTTGTTAATGGTCGTAGCCACACTCCTCTTCAATGAAGTTCAATGAAGTTCGTGGTCAAATCACGCAATCCCTTATGCCTTATCCTCTGAAACCATTTCGCATTCAAAATAACTGACCCACTGCATTTAAACTACACCAACCACCATTTGAATTCACCGCATGTTTATTTTTTAATTTAAATCAAGCCACGTCGTGGAGGACCCACTGCCATGTCACAAAACTAGTGAACCTATCATATGTCGATTGCACAACTCCAAAGCCTAGGCAACATGGGCTCAATTCATACACGATAAGAAATTATCAAATACAGTTGAACTTGTCTGAAATCTGTGCGAGCTCCACTTCCAGTCAATGAGGGAGAGATCACGTAGGTTGAATGTGCAGTTAGCATAGGCAAATTTGGAATGCGAAAATTTTATTTGAAACGATTTAATTTCTTGTTTTAAGTCTGCAATAAAGGGTTGACCTTAGGTTAATGTATTTTGTTTTTTAAAAATGCCCCATATCTATTTTTAAACTTTGACACGGGTTTTAGTTTTTAAAAGGTTAAAGTCATTATAATATATATGTTTTATTATATACACATTATATATATATATATATATATATATATATATATAATATATATGTTTTATTATATACACATTATATATATATATATATATATATAACAACAATGCACTTTGTAACAAAAAAAATGTCCAAAGGCAAAAACACATGTTAGTAAGACTATGTATTGTACTTTTTTAAAAGAGGCCAGAAAGCTAGAGAGTGAAACACAGTGAGACTCTATATGGAAACATAGAGAGCAGAAATAACAATGACTGTGTTGTAAATGCCAGAAGGCAGAGAGAAGTAAAAGAGTGCCATTTTCGAGACATAGAGAAAATTTGCAACGCTAGTGTGAAGCAGCTTGAATTTTTTTTGTAATCCAGACCATTACAGTTATGAAGACTCACATTTTGTAATATTTTTTCAAAGCATAATTAAATATAGTTTTTAAAGCATCTATGTCAAACATTTTTAAAATTGAATCTCTGTGTTGAAGTTGGGAATTTTTATTCCTCTGTTTGTTTGGAACCTTTTAGAAATTCCAACATGGTATCGGAGCTAGTCTAGGCTCTTTGAAGTTGTCAAAAAAGCTGAAGGAAGAAGGTGTTGTTGCAGCTTTTGACCAGCAGTGTGAAGGCTCATCAAAGTCCAAGTATTTATCAAAACACAGTTTGAGTTTGTGTTAAAGAGTCCAGTCCTCAGAGACATAGTTTATCTCTCAATCAGAGAGAAAGTTTGTTGAAAAAACATAGTGAAGTTTTAAAAAGCATAGTTCAGTAAGCTAGCCATGGCAGGAGCCAGCACAAGCACGAGTATAGGAAATAATCAACTCCCACAGTTCAAAGGGAAGAACTATGACTATTGGGAAATCACAATGAGAGCCATGTTTTCCTCTCAAGATTTATGGGAGCTAGTTGAAGATGGTCTAGAAGAACCAGTAGATGAAAATGAATTTAATGCCTTAATACAGGCAGCGAAGGATTTGCTGAAGAGCAATAGGAAGAAGGACTCAAAAGCCCTCTTCTATCTCTATCAAGCAGTGTATGAAATCATGTTTCCAAGGATCGCAACAGCCAAGAGTTCCAAGGATGCATGGGATACCATCCAGACAACTTACCAAGGTATGGAGAAGGTAAAGACTGCAAAGCTTCAATTAATGAGAAGGGATTTTGAAGTTATTTGCATGAAAGAGTCTAATACAATAGACTCATTCTTCACTCTACTGATTGGGTTGGTTACCCAAATGAGATCTCATGGAGAGACAGTAGAATAAAGAATAATAGTGGAGAAAGTGTTGAGGAGCTTACCCTCAAGGTTTGATGTGATAGTCACAACCATTGAAGAGACAAAGGATATCTCAAAGTTTACAGTTGATGAGCTTCATGCATCATTGATGACACATGAAAAAATATTGAGAAGAATAGTAAACTCATCTTTGGAGTATGCCTTCAAGACCCAAATGTCCTTTGGAAGAGGAAGAGGTCAAGGAAGAGGAAACTACAAAGGAAAAGGAAGAGGCAGAAGCCAAAACAAATGAGGAAGAAACAACCCTGCAAATACTAGTGGAAGGGGCAGCATTCAAAATCAGAACCAAGGCCAAGGCAACATCCAACAAGGAGGAAAAAATCAAGCACATGGACAAAGGTATGATAAATCCCAAGTCCAATGTCATTATTGTAAGAAGTATGGCCATTATGCCAATGAATGTAGGAAGAAACATAGTGACATGGGTAATAGACCTAGTGCTAATTTTACAAAAGAAAATATCAGTCAAGAGAAGTTGTTTTTAGCATGTAATATGGCTGAAGAGAAAAATGAGGATATATGGTTTCTAGATTCAAAATGTAGCAACCATATGACTAGAAACATTTTCATATTTTCCATGTTAGATGAAAATGTGAAGTCTCAAGTAACATTGGGGATAGACAGTAAGGTCTCTGTCATGGGAAAAGGAAGAGTAAGTGTTTTGACAAAGAAAGGAAAAGGAAGATCCATATCAGATGTATATTATGTGCCTGGTATGAAGTGTAACCTTTTGAGAATTTGACAGCTCGTTCAGAAAGGCTACAATGTTTTCTTTGAAGATGATGTATGCATCATCATGAATAAACCACCAAGTAAGCAATGCATTGCACAAGTGAAGATGACAAGGAATAGAATGTTCCCTCTCAAGATGAGAGCAGATTTGAAGAAAAGAGCTGAAATGGTAGCAGTGACACAAGAGACTTACCAAAGAGAAGAAAAGGATGAAAACTAGTTATGGCACTTGAGATTTGGACATCTCAAATTTGGAGGTCTAAATTTGTTGCATAGGGAAGGAATGGTAAAAGTATTATGATTGATAGAGAAACCGGTCAGCCTTTGTGAAGGCTGCATCCCGGGCAAACAACACAGAGAAAGCTTTCCATCAAGAAAGAGCATAAGGACAAAGGCACCCTTAGAAATTGTCCGTTCAGATTTGTGTGGACCAATGCAAACACCATCATTAGCAAGTAGCCATTATATGTTGACCTTCATTGATGATTTCACAAGAAAAAAATGGGTTTACTTTTTGAAATTTAAAAGTGAAGTGTTTGCAAAATTCTGCCACTTTAAAGCTCTTGTAGAGAATCAAAGTGGGTAGAATATTAAGGTCTTAAGGACAGACAGAGAGGAGAATATATCTCAAAATAATTTCTGTGTTTTTGCAGAGAAAATGGGATACACAAGCAATTTATAGCAAGGTATACACCACAGCAAAATGGAGTTGTTGAAAGGAAAAATAGATCCATCATGGACATGGTAAGAAGTATGATGAAGGAAAAACATTTGTCAAATGAATATTGGGCTAAAGATGTACATTGTGCAGCATACATCTTGAATAGATTCCCAACCAAAGATGTAATGAACAGATTTTCGTAAGAAGCATGGAGTGGCATAAAATAGTTTGTTGCCCACATGAGAATTTTTGGTTGTGTGGCTTATGCACACATTCCAGATCAGCTAAGGAAGAAGTTGGACAGTAAGGGGAGAAGAGCATATTTATTGGATACAGTGAAGAATCCAAGGCATACAGGTTGTATAGCCCATCCACCAAGAATTTTATTATAAGCAGAGATGTACAATTCATTGAGGAAGAAGCTTGGGATGGAAGCATTGAGAAAACAGTGAATGTTAAAAGTTGTTTGTCTCATGATGATAATGAGGAAGAGATGGCTTAAATACATCCCTCACTATCAGCACCACCTCTACCAACACAAGGGTAGCAATGGACACCACAAGAAGGAATAAGAACACCCTTGAGAAGTGATGATAGTGCTTCTCCAAGCACGCCACAAGGAGAAGATTTGAGTGCTTTTACAAGCACAAGTACACCAAGTGAAAGAGGAACCAGATTCAGAAGTATGAATGAAATCTATGAGCAAGAGGCAACAAATGAAGGTATAAACTCTTTATTTGTATTGTATTGTCATGTAGATGATCCTATTCATTTTGAGGAAGCTGTAAAAGATAAGAAATGGATAGATGCTATGGATGAAGAGATAAATTCCATAGAGAAAAATAAGACATTGGAATTATTTGATCTCCCAAAAGGTAAGGAAGTTATTGGAGTGAAATGGGTTTATAAAACCAAGAGCAATGCTGAAGGTAATATTGAAAGGCACAAGGCTAGACTTGTTGTCAAAGGCTACAAGCAACAACAAGGAAGAGATTATGAAGAAACATTTGCACTGGTTGCAAGAATGGAAACAGTAAGAGAAGTGTTGTCCATAGTAGCACAAAACAGGTGGAAATTTTACCAAATGGATGTGAAATCAGCATTCCTAAATGGAGTATTGATGGAAGAGGTTTATGTTGAACAACCTCTGGGATATGAGAAAGCAAACCAAGAGCATAAGGTATGTAAATTGAATAAAGCTCTGTATGGGCTTAAACAAGCACCAAGAGCATGGTACAGTAGGATAGATGCCTATCTACTGGAAAAAGGGTTTGAAAAATGTGAAGGAGAACCCACATTATAAATCAAAGAGAAAGACAGTAAGATGTTGATTGGTGTTTCATATGTTGATGATGTGATCTTTATAGGTAATGATGCCAACCTCATTGAAAAGTTTAAATTAGTCATGAAGGATGAATTTGAAATGACTGATATGGGATTGCTGAGATACTTCTTAGGAATAGAAGTAGAGAAAAATGAAAATAAAATTTTTATCTCTCAAGCTAAATATGTAAATGAAGTTTTGGAAAGTTTTAATATGTAGGATTGCAAGACAACAATTACTCCTACAGTGATGGGATTGAAGTTCAGCAAAGAGGACAACAACAAGGATTTTGATCCAAGTTTGTACAAGAGCATAGTTGGCAACCTCATGTATTTGACTGCAACTAGGCCTGATATTATGCATGCTGTGAGTTTAATTTCTAGATTTATGGAAAGGCCAAAGGAGGCTCATTGGCAAGCAACAAAAATAATTCTGAGGTATGTGAAAGGAACAAATAGGTATGGTATTTTACACACCACTTCAGAAAGTTCTGAATTTATTGGATATACTGATAGTGATTGGGCTGGAAGTATAGATGACAGGAAAAACACCTCTGGATATGTTTTTCATATGGAATCAGGAGACATTTCATGGGCTTCTAAGAAACAACCAATTGTGGTTTTCTCTACAACAGAGATAGAGTATGTGGCAGCTACAGTTGCAACATGTCAAGCAGTTTGGATGAGGAGAATGTTGAGGAGTTTTTGTCATGAACAGGTAAAAAGCACAACAATTTATTATGATAATAGCTCAGCAATAGCATTGTCAAAGAATTCAGTGTTTCACAAAATAACGAAACACATTGATGCCAAGTATCACTACTTTAGAGAGTTAGTGAACAATGGTGAAATTGTTTTGCAATATTGCAGAACTGAAGAGAAATTTGCTGATATGTTGACAAAACCATTGGGGCAGAAAAGTTTTAATTATTTGAGAAAATGCCTGGGTATGCAAGAAAATCCAGCAGTTGAATTTAAGGGGGAGTGTTAAAATGTTAAACTCAACTGCACATTGGCAAGGAGGACGTTTTTTTTAAATTTTTGATGGATTCCGAAGTACAACAGCTACAGATTTTTTGTGTTCACTCCACTATGCATTTAAACACCTGCAAAACCATTTTTTTAAATGGCCATAGTCGTACTCCTCTTCAATGAAGTTCGTGGTCAAACCACGCAATCCCTCATGCCTTATCATTTGCAACCATTTCACATTCAAAATAACTGACCCACCGCATTTAAACAACACCAACCACTATTTGAATTCACCGCGTGTTTATTTTTTAATTTAAATCAGGCCACGTCGTGGAGGACCCACTGCCATGTCACAAAACTCGTGGACCCATCATATGCCGATCGCACAACTCCAAATCCTAGTTAGCACAGGCCCAATTTGGACCCGATAATAAATTATCAAATGCAATTGAACTTGTCTGTAATCAATGCGGGCTCCACCTCCAGCCAATGAGGGAGCAATCGCGTAGGTTGAATGCCCAGTCAGCATTGGAAAATTTGGAATGCAAAATTTTTATTTTAAACGATTTAATTTCTTGTTTTAAGTCCACGATAAAGGGTTGACCTTAGGTTCATGTATTTTGTTTTTTAAAAATGTTGCATATCTATTTTTAAACTTTGACATGGGTTTTAGTTTTTAAAAGGTTAAAGTCATTATAATATATATGTTTTATTATATACATATTATATACATTATATATACATTATATATATATATATATATATATATATATATATATATATATATATATATATATATATATATATATATATATATATATATATAAATAAAATGTACTTATGGAACAAAAAAATGTCTGAAGGAAAAAAAGACAAGTCGTAAGACTGTTTTGTATTTTAAAAGAGGCCAAATGCTGAGAGGAAACACATGGAGACTTTGTATGAAAATAGGAGAGCTGAAATAACAAGACTGGAGAACTGGAAGTGTGAGAGTGTAAAAGAAAGCATTTGAGACACATATAGATTGTAACGCCGTGTGAAGTAGCTTGAATTTTTTTTGTAATCCAGAACATTGCAGTTATGAAGAGTCACATTTTGCAATAGTTTTTCAAAGCATAATGAAATATATTTTTTAAAGCATCTCTGTCCAGAATTTTTAAAATTGAATCTCTGTGTTAAAGTTGGGAATTTTTATTCCTCTGTTTGTTTGGAATCATTCAGAAATTCCAACAAGACATTGGTGTTGAGGGAAAACGTGTCGATGCCTTTGTTATGAGTGACCTGGATCTCTTGCTTCAGCGTCTCCACGCTATCATCTGCATAGAGCATGTAATGAGCGAACACTAGATGCAGATCCACTGCTAAGGCACAAGAGATGAGAGCAAGAAACAACAACAACTGTTGAATTATATTGATGGACCTTATCATACAGGTTATAGATGACTCCGAAGATGAAGATGGAAATTATATATTGTAAGGAATGTGAATTTATAGGCAGAAGGTAGCATTAAGGGCAATTGATTTTGTAACTTCTAAGACCTTCGGCTGAGCTGCAGGTCATTCACGACAATGGGGATAGAAAAATCGACATCTTGATCGGCTAAGATGCAGGTCAATCACGACATTGAAGACTACAAATCGTAGAATTTTGGCCCGCGCGTAGACCTTTCCCTATACTTCTCCATGGATAGACACTAGAGATTTAAATGCTTCTTTATGAGGAAAAACTATGAAAATTTCTCAAATATTTGAAAATTATACACAATTCCTTGTCATTTTATCCGCAATTTCCTCCCCTTATTCACAAGAAACAGATGAATTATGGTCACATTCCTCAACGAAGAAGAAACACATACACATATTTGAAAGGGAAATGCCTTCAATATACCTAGATATTAAATATCCACAACAAGATCAAACATGTCGAAAAGGTGAAGTTGTTGAGCAAGAAAAAGTGTAGAATGTCGTTTAGCCAGAAAAACGAGCCTTCTACACATGATGTAAAGCTAAGGTTATCTGAAAATTTAAAATTCGTTGTGGAGAAGGAGACAATCCTGATGGCTTCAGCTTGTGGAGCTGTTTCTATAACTCTACTCTATGCTTAAGAATCATGGATGTGAATGAGATAAAGACAAACCAATGAATTTAGACACTCTGGTGACAAAGAGTTCATGAAGACGTGGATGTTATGATTCAACCATATCACAAGTGTCTGCTTAAGAACAATGAATGTGAATGAGATGAAGAAAAACCAATTATGAATTTAGAGACTCCTGAAAAAGAGGTCACAAGGACGTGGCTTTTATGATTCAACCCTATCACATTTTTTTCATTACTTTATTTATGGATATAATGAAATGATTCGATGTTATCAAATATATGAAAAATAACATATATATTATTGTTTTTCTAAGTAATGATAAATTATATTATATTGTACATATATATATATATATATATATTTGAGCTTTAGAATAAGGGTTGTTGAATTAACCAATCTCTGTCGGAAGAAGACAATTAAAAATTTCAAAATTAATCCTATCCTTTCGGGAAAATCTAGCCCATAGTGAATTCAACATTTCAAAAAGAGAGCTACCCTTCTTGGGGAAACCAGCTGTTAACATATACCTAAATGACTGAGTTCGCTGGAAAATAAAAGGATAGACAAAAAAACAATAGAGAAGCATGTAAAAACTGAGAAAGAGGAGAGCAATGGCTCTGCAACTACTGGTCCTGTATGTCATGATGCTCCATTTGAGGAGTTTCTTCAACTATGAAGAATCCGTAATTGGACAAGGCATCGTCCTTTTTGGAGAGTTGGGGAGCTAGCTGTGGATTTGAATTTGAGCGTGCACCTTTCTCCACTGATGTGACATTTTTTTGGGTGCCTTGCACAAAGCTACTCCCTCCACTGTCTGAAGCATCCTCCACGCTTTTTACAGGAAGATTGATTATTTTTCTTGGCCAAGGGGAGGAGGAGCATGAAATAGTGGACTTGTGAGGGCGTTTCCTGATGTTAGAGCCAGAGTGGCTGAGCTGCCCCTCCGAGGGGCGAATTGAAAGATGAGCTGAGAGAAATTGGGGTTCAAAGTCCTATAGATATTCCATAGCCGCAGAGAAGGCCAAGGAGTGCTATGCCATATCCAGAGCTGGAGGGCGAGAGGGAGAGCCTTTGCCTCCTCCGCGGCGGCATCGCATATAGTGTCGGCGCAACATTGCGTCGACGAATTGATGGGCTTGCAGGGCAGGGAAGGAGAGCTCAGAGGGTGGTTGAGGAGAAGCACACTAGGCAGAGGTGAGATGGAAGCTTGTAGACCAGAATATATAGGCACGACAAAAGGGGAATGAAAATTGGAGCGAATGAGAATGAGAATTGGAGCCATTGGCCATATATGGCCAAAGTGAAAATTGCAGGAGCCAAGGTACAGGATGTAGGATTGAATGCTGCAGGTGCCGGTGTCCTTCCCGATGATGCACATTTAAAGCCCTCACACGGGAGGCAGGTGCGTCCCCATGGTGAGGCGAGATGCTCTCACACGGTGATGCTAGGTGGCCATCAAAATCTAATGACTAAAACACCCACATCTGAGGGTAGAAGATCTTTGAGAACCAATTGAGTGCAAGTAGTGCGTAGAGATTCATCAGAGATGGAGTGAAATCTGCAGGCGATAAGGGGATCATCTTGATCCACACCTTTGTTGGCCAGGAGATCAATAACTTCATTAGTCGATCTGCGCACATGCATAAAGGAGATGGCCTTGTGGAGGTGAAACTATTTTTCTAGATGCTCCATCCTCGAGGCTAACCGCAGCTTTTTGAGATTTTGGAAGAGGAGGAGCCATGAAGAAGACACTGGGCAACATTGATGATGATCTAAGAATCCCCTTCAACCTCCAAGGGGAAGAAATTGTGTTCTTGAGCAAATTTGAGGCCTTTGTAGGAGACCTTCCAATTCTGTGGATTTGTTAGTGTCCCAACCAATGGATCCAAAGAATATTAGAAAGGTATCAGCTTCAGTGTTTCGAAAGATTCCTCCAAAGCCAGATTTTCTCGGATTGCCTTTAGAGGCTTCGTCAAAGTTGAGTTTGTAATTATCCTTAGGAGGAGGGCTCTAAAAGCTAGGAGATACCATCAGACGATTGGAGGAGGAGGATACTACAGAGTTGCAAGGGATCGAGAGATTCTAGTTGGCCCATATGTGGCACTCTGAGGGCAGAGCTAGGAGATCCATGTCCTTTCATTGTCGCAGGGCTAAGGTCTCCTTTAAGTTGTTGCAGAATTTGTTCCATAGAATCTCTTGAGGCGTTTCTTAGTCTTTGAAGATGTGGTTGTTCCTCTCCTTCCAGATTTTCCAGAGAAGAAGTCCAGGGATGAGCAACCATAAATAGTTGAGAAGGTTGCTGGTGAAGGGGGATTTCTTCTAGTGGCAGATTGTGTTGGTGACATCCCCTCACTTTCTTTTGGTTTTACGACAAAGAATGGCGACTCTTTCTGAAAGAGATCTTGCAAAGGTTGATGTGTCTAGCAGATGGTCTATGGTTTCCTCCTGATTTTGAAAATTAGAACACTGTGAGGGGCCAAAGAACCCTTTCTTCAATAGATTATCCCAAGTTAAGATATGAGGTTTTCTTAGCAGCCATAGGAATGTGGAGACTTTTGGCCATATGATGGAATTCCATATTTGTGTCCAAATTTTTCTAGCTTGATTTTGATTGGTTGGATGGAGCAGGTGATAGGCCTCCTTGGTAGTGAAGGTACCTTGGGGAGTATGCCCCCATCTAAGGATATCTGATCCATATGAATATCTAACTTCCTGTTTGGTGAGTTCCAGCCAAATTTCATCATGGGTTTCCTCGTGCCAATTTTCCTACCACTAAATTGTAGGAAGTCATTGGTGGAATCGTTGAATGTTTGGCATTGTCCAAAAATGCTTGATTTAATTGTTCTCCCTACCATGGAGAGTATATTTCCACCTGGTTTTTTGAAAAATATTTTCCAGCTTAGGTTGTTGCTGCCATGAGTCTTCCCAAAGACGACCCTGTGATCATGAGTGAATTTCCCGAAAAATATGGGATTGGATGAGGAACATATGTTGATTGGCCACTTTCCATATTTAGGAGTCCATGACTTCTAAGTTGTAATGAGTGAGACCTTCCTGAGGCCAATTTCCTGCATATTTAGCTGCCTAAAGTTGTGCCCATGGTGTGTGGGGATTGGATACCCATTTCCACCAATGTGAGCTCCCATGATGATATTGCTTTTCCCTAGATCCCTTAGGCCCAAACCTCCCAAAAATACCTCCCAAGTGTTTGGGTGAGCAAACCTCAAACCATTTATCTATAGCCCATTTCCTGGAAACTTTTTTTCCACCCCAAAGAAAGGTTCGCTAAAGTTTGCGGATGGATTTAAGAACCCATTTTGGAGCTTCCAGAATTGAGAAGAGGTATAGCGACATGGACTAGATGACAGACTTGATCATCACAAGACGATCAACATTGTTAAGAGCTCGATGGGTCCAAGAGGATAGTCTTGCTTCTAGCTTGTCCAAAATTTCCTTCCATGAAGTATGCTTGATGGTTGAATCTATAAGCGAGGCTCCTAGATATTTGGAGGGAAGAGAGGCAATGGAGAAACCAAGGATTCACGTGATATTGCGTTGGGTGACAGCAAGGGTATTAAATAAGAATAGCTATGATTTTTTGGAATTGATAGTGGCTCTAGATGCTTAAGAGAAGCAACCAAGCAGAGCTTTGAAGGAACGGGCTTCTTGCACAGAAGGATGGCCTAACAACATGTTGTCGTCGACAAATTGCTGATGGGAGAGAGGGTGATTGTTGTGAATGGAGATGCCTTTGAGGGATTGAGAGTTGATAGCTTGGCGGATTAAACGTCCCAAACCTTCTACCATGAGGACAAACAAGAAAGGGGAAATAGGGTCACCTTGACGGATACCCCTTGAGGGAGTGAAGGTGGGAGAGGGCGAATCGTTGGCAAGAATGAAGAAGAAAGGGGAGGAGAGCATACTCATGATCCATTTGATCGAGGTAGGACTAAAGCCAAAGGCCAGGAGCATGTGTCTGATATAAGTCCATTTGAGTTTATCGAAGGCTTTGGAGTGATCAATTTTGAGAAGCATACCTGGCTTTTCTGCGTCTTCAGAGAGTGGATGACTTCATGCATTAGGATGATGTCGTCTAGAATTTGTCTTCCTTCCACATACCTTGTTTTCTCTGGGGATATGAGCAGAGGGAGAAGCGATTTGAGCCTGTTGGAAATCACTTTAGATATGATCTTGTAGATGAGGTTGCGAAGAGCTATGGGCTTGTACTTACTTGGAGTAGTCGCCTGTTCCTCTTTCGAAATCAAAGTGTGGAAGGTTGCATTGAGGGCTGATAGAATCCAGTGTATGCTTCTAGATTCCTCAACCAGATCCAAAATTTCTTGCTTGATTTCATCCCAAAAGTAGGGAAAGAAGTTGGAGGTGAAGCCATCCGGGCCAGGGGATTTCCCATATTTGAGTTGCGACATCACTTGTTCAACCTCTTGCAGTGTAGTGGGTCGTAGCAGCATTTGATTGTGATCCTCCCTGATTATCCTTGGAATGTGTTGGGTAATTTGTTTGATGGCAGGCTAGAAATCTATGTTGGGTTCTTTGAGAGTGTCCTTGAAATAGCTTAGTAAGTCCTGTTCAATATCATTTTTTGATTCGAGCATGTCCCCATATACATTCTTGAGGATTGAGATGCGATTGTGCATTCAACTCTAGATGGTTGAGCGATGGAAAAAATTTGTGTTTCCCCCCCCCTCTTTGAGCCAATAGATTCTGGATTTATGTTTCCAAATAATGTCTTCCTGTTGTTTGTGATCTTCCAGTCGACCCATGAGCTCTTTCTCCTGGTTCGCATAAGCCTCTTTGCACCCTTCCAGAATGATCTCTTGTTGGAGACTGGTCGTCTGAGCTTCCAACTGCAACTGATTTTTGAAGATGTTTCTGAAGGACGACTGATTCCATTGCTTGATCTAGATTTTGAGAGCTTTGAGTTTCTGCCGCAATTGGAACATTTTGGAGCCCATCGGCAGGGCGATGTTGTGCCACCAATTGGTGATCAATTTCTTGAAGCTAGGATGAGTAAGCCAAAATTGTTCAAAGCGGAAGGGTTTGTTGCTTGCTGCTCCAATGTGGGACCATTGCATATATATGGGCCAATGGTCAGATCTTGACGCAGGGAGAATGGTGGAGACTATGTCGCCACCTAGATGGATGGAGTTATCCGAAATGAGGAATCTTCCAAGGCATGAGGCTATTTGGTGGGATCCTCCTTAGCAATTGTTCGAAGTGTGGGTTCCCTTGGAAGTATGGAGATCAATGAGTTGGTTGATTTGTATGAATTCCTTGAATATGTGGCTATCTTCTTCAAGCTTGGAGTGCCTTCCACTTTTTTCCTCTAATCTGGTGACCATGTTGAAGTCTCCTCCCAATATCTAGAGAGGGTAGGTTCGTTGAGGGTTAATTCTCTCGATGGAGTCCAGGATTTCAATTTTCTGGGCTATTGGTTGGGGGAAATAAAAATTGGTGAGGTGGCCATGAATGTTAGTGCCAAGGAGATGGAAAGAGGCTTGAATGAAGTTGTGAGAAACATGAAGGTTAGTTAGGGTAATTTGGAGAGGGTTCCATGTAATGGCTAAGCCTCCTGAGGCACCAAGAACATCAACAATAATAGTGCTACATCCATTCCATAATCTAGATAAAATAATGTTCAATGTGGTGCTAGATCATTTGGTTTCTTGCATGAAAAAAATGGTGGGTTTATCCTAGGAAATTCTTTTCTTGATCAGTTGGTTCTTGGAGGGGCTGTTGAGCCCTCTAATATTCCATGAGATGAGTTTCATTGAGAACTATGAGGGACGACGGTATAGAACCTATTTAACTTGGGATATCTTCTTGATTTAATGAGTTGGCCTCCAAGTATGATGAGGCGTTATATATCAATGCGTCTCCCTCTTTTTCTGGATTCTTTCATAATTTTTTTTGTGTCTAGTAAGGTGCCTCCTTAGATGCCAAGAGTTGGGAGTTGTTGATCTATGGAGAGAACTTCCTCAGGGCATTATATCTACTGAGTGGGAATCATGTGATATTCTCAGCTTTTGTATGCTTCATCTAGGCCTAAGATGTCAAGTTCGCCGAAGTCGATGCTCTCTGGCTCTTCATCCATGGCAGAGGGTTGCTCCTCCTCAACTTTTTTCCTTTCGTTGGATTTATTTCCATGTGAGGCTAGAGCCTGATTTGCTTCAGGGGGAGGGGTACTAAAGGGATGAGAATGAACTGACTGGGGATGGCCAGTGTCTAGAGGGGGGTTGACAGGCTTTACGAGAGGCTCATAAGGTGAAAAGGTAGGGGATTTATCGGAGGGTTGGCTGGCTAGAACATCAAAACTGTTGCTGGTAGAGGGGCATGAGGCCTTGGGGGCAGAAGTGGGCTTTCTTGCATGCCGTTTGTGACTAGTGATCTTCGTGAAACCATCCAGATCTGTGTTGTCCAAGGCTGAACTGGGTTTCTAGGTTTTATTGAGGAGGCAATCTCTGAAGAGGTGCCCATGCTCAAGACATTTGTGAAAACGAAAAGGCACATGTTCATAGTCAATAGTTTGAACCCATTCAAAATCATCATGGAATAGACTTACCAAGTCAGGGAGTGCTTTGGCTAAGTGCATGTAGACGCAGATCCTAGTGTAGGTGGTGTATCTATTGATCTTGGTTTCTTCTGCAATTTTGATGAACTCTCCTATATGATTGCCAATATCTTTGAGAGAAAGCTCATCCCAATAGTCCCGAGGGAGGGAGTACAGTCTGATCCAAAATGGTGGCCTATTAAATTCCTCTTTGTCAAGATTGAATATTTCCACCCAGTTTCTGAGGAAATGTCTGGCAGAGTTGAAGAAGTATGGTCCCCCATCCATGATATGAATTTTTTCCTCTAGGCATGAAGATGATGCTGAAAAACCCTTTTAGGCCTATTTGGAGAGCGATTTTCCATTTTGGCTTCCATTTTGAGGCAATCCAGCCTAGAAGGGCTTTCGCTGTGGGCCAGAATCCAATGAACTTGTTGATAAGTGCGTGGTCCTTCATGTATTGTATTATGTTGTTGATGCGATGTGCTGGAAGTTAGATCTTGGATATTTTAACCGCTATAGGTATTCATGTGGACAAACATGCTTTCCTCTGAGTGTTTTTGTCCGATTGTGAGTTTGTCAAAGGGTCTGGCGTCCCTGAGAGGTCGGCTTAGAAGTTCGTTTTGTTTTGAGGAGCGAAGTTAGATCCCACTGTCTCTTTGTTTTTAGGTGATTGAGATGCAGGGGGGAGCCTCTGCACCCCCATCGTGAGCCTCCATGTCTGAAAACCTCTGCAACTCATATATTATAGGAGCATTTCCGCAGAGATGGGAATAAAGAGCCCCAGACGGCTCGTATCTTTGGAGCAATGGAAAACCCTAGGCCGCCATGGGCAGCAGCTCTGTCCCCACGTTTTTTCAAGTCAGTTGCCGCCAACATATATATTATTATATATGAACTTAAAAATTATATAATATTGAAAAGAAATAACAATATATGTTGATTAATTATATAATAATAAAATAATAAAGATATATATTTAATATTTTATGAAGGTATGAAAATTAAAATGAGAGGCAATAAATTCGATAGAAATAAAAATAATGCAAATATTTTATTATATATAAATTGAAATGTAGTTTTTTTTTAAATTTTTTTATATTGGAGCATATAACTCGTAATTCATATTTGTCTTATAAACATGCCATTATGTTTATGATTTTCTTAGATAATTGGTCATAATTAGGAATAGTTTGTTCTTTATTGAGAGAGTTTGTTCTTATTATTTAGGAGGTTGTTAAGGAAAGTGGTTTGAGTGATTCTCTTCAACTAGTTAGCTTCCTAAATTGATTTGTGGTTGAGATATTCACTCACTTGTGAGATTTTGTTTTCAAGATAGGTTTTTATATTTGAAGGCATAGCTTAATGTATTTGTATTTGTACTTTTACGTTGTTTAATTAATCGTGCTCAACATAGTTTTGGTGTGTAATAAGGATATAATCCCTAACTTATAAACGTATCATAGTAAAGTTGGGTTTGACTCTCACAAGAGGGTCCAAGAACATATCGAGAGTCAATTGTATATAGTTTTCAATAAGTATTATGATTTTATGTTTTTTGTGTCTTTGGATTGTTCATCACAGGCGAATTGTCCATCGTTTGTTATTATTTTCATTTATATTTTGTAACTACTGCGTGGAATGAGAAAAGTAGTCACTTTAGAAAAGCCTTGCTCCCAATGTAAAGGAGTGAGGAAGTTTTGTGACACACATGGAGAAGGTGGACTACAAAAAAATAAGGGTGCAAAGGGGATAATTATGTAGAGGACAACCCTCACGATGCGAGAACAGGGAGCCTACCCACGAGCCTATGTAAAGGATGAGTCACTGAATGATTTATACTGTTCACAAAAAAATGGAAATTGGTTAGAGTTACATGGTGACTAATTGTTGGTTATACTTTGTATATTTGATTTCTATGAGTTTAAACTAGTATAATAGCTTAGTTTGAAGTTTTTGTTTGAAGTTTGTATTCTCAACCTTCAAAAAAGTTCTTTGATGGTGCATAGGAAGGGAGTTCTCAGTTCCGCTTGGCGATAGAAAAATATGTGAGTTGACAGAAATCGAAGCTTCACACATAGGAGTATTATTTCCCTTGATCAAATAGTTTCCCAACATTTAATAGGGTTTGGAAATGTGAGGTCACATCATTGGAGAAAGAGGTTCAATTTGCTATCATATACATAATATCATGTAAAATATAGGTTTGAGGGCCCGCTAGTGGTTTTTTGGTTGGGGATATCCACTCAATACATGTGGATGTCATTTGTGGATTTTGTGGTTCTAAGCCAAGGATTTAGAAATATTGGTGTATAACATCTCGAATAATTTTACTTATTTTGTCACACTTAATTGTACTTCAGTCCACTACAACACAAAGGGGGGTTTTAAGACAGTATTTAATACAATTTCTGGGAAAATTGTCTTAACTTGAGACAAAAGAAAACGTGTGTATTGTCTTAAATATTGTCTTTAAGCGAGTGTCTCAAATTAAATTTTTCTTCAAATATTCTCTATAAAGACAATATATAACACACACATTTTTGTCTCTCCAGAGACAATTTCAGTTTTGTCTCTCTAGAGACAATAGTTGGGATCAAATACATATTGTGTTTAAAGAGACAATGTCTTTGATCCTAATTATTGTCTCTCTAGAGACAATAAAAAATTGCATTCAAAGGTAATACAACAACACTTTTGTCTCTTTAGAGACAATATAAAATAATGAATCTAGAAAATATCTCACCATTGAAATAAACCAATATTAAAAGTATTTAATTAAAAATAAACTATAATATCATTGATTAATTCATATTAGGACACAGTGGAATCGAACCACCAACCTCTTGCTTATAAAGCATGTGATCTTCCACTGAGCTAGCACCCTTTAACGAATTATGTGAGAGTTGTGGGAGTTCTTAAAATAGCATATATAGGCATTGATTTTCAACTAGAATTTGCACCAAGATGTGCAAAGATATTTCGATAGTGTGTTTTGGTTTTTGTACCCTGCAAATATATACATAATAACATATGAAATAGAAGGGTTTCTAATGTGGACGTCGGGGATCGATTGGTCGAAGAGGCTTGAAGTTCAGGTATTTCTTCAAATTTCTAGTGTGCCCAATGTCTTTTCTTGGTATATTTCCACTAATTTTTCTCAACTTGAGCTCAACCACGCCTTTTTCCTTCAAAGGTGCCATGGATATCATGATTTATTTCAAATGGATCTTAATTTATTGGATGTTATGCTTCCATACATGCAGCAATCCCTAAAATCATACTTTTCAATAAATGAGTATGACCTTTAGCTAAAGATGAAAGTTAAGTAATGTGAAGGAATTGTTAGGACACATATATACAAGAAATATTAGGAAAACAAGTGTATAGATGAGGACATTCGATGACATCTTGCAGGACTATTAGATAAACTTGCAGTCTATCTTAATAATCCACATCCCTTCCAAGATTGACATTAAAAAATTCAGTGTTCTTCTACAAGAACCATTTGCATCGGTAGATGCAACCACATGGGTCACAGAAGTACTCCATGTTTTTTATACCGTCGCACTAGTGAGCTTTGAAAAACTATAAATGTTCTCCTGCATTAAATATGAGACTTGTTTAGGACCTATAGAACATAATTATAATTAGTGGGTAGATTTGAAGTTAAAAATACATGCTTTAAAGGCGAAGAAATGCAATACCTTATGAGCAGAATCCAATGCAGAACCGAAAATGACCCATTTGCATGATTTTCCTAGCAGCCATGTCCAAGATTGACTTGCTTTGAAATGTTCCTCAACTTGCTGTATACCTGGAATTTTGTCTCCTCTAAAAGTCTTGAAGGGGTGAAAAGACAGTATGTGAAATCCAACATAGGATTGAGGTTTAAAAATCAAATGCATAACTTAAAAGCACGTTTATAATATAACCTATCTAGTGTTCCCTTATCAATAAAGTGTTGTCCCCTTCTTGGTAGGGAACTGTTGTGATTTGAGCTTGTGGATGATATCCTTTCATTTGGAAACTTGTGTGATGAATGAGCAGGGCAGAGCATTACAAATTATCTTGCAGAGAACATGGTAAACAAAAATTGACAAACCCCTCTCAATTTTCCTCTATAATACCTAAAGAATTTTATTCAATAGGACTTAAGAGGAAAGGCTTTAAACTCTTACGACATCCCATCTTCATTCCGGAGTAGAAAGACCACATGGGACATGAAAAATCCATCGATACTTTGTGAAAAAACAACAGAGAGCAGACCCCTTAAGTCCAAAGATAGTGCATTTGATTTTTGTACCTCTTGCTACCTTTGCTTCCAAATTCATTACACAATCATCCTTTAAATAGACATTTGGTGCTCTAAATTCATCCAATTTTTAATAAGATATAAAACCATGCTAAATTTGAAAGAATGCATTAAACAGAAGCAAAATCTACTATGTAAAGTATAATCATTCTAAAGGGTATTCTGGAATGTGTTCTCTATATTAAAATTTAACGACAAGGATAATTTTAATAGAATATAAATCCATGCTAAATTTGAAAGCAAGAATTAAACATAAAAAACATAGATTATGTAAACAATAATCATTCTAAAGGTCATGCTGGAATTTCTTTCCTGTATTAAAATTTAATAGTAAGAATGAACTGAACACTCACAAAGAAATAATTGCATAAACAAATGGAACTTTATTTTCTAATTGCATACCATTCAGAACATAGCTTATACACAGAACTCCCATTGTTGTAATGCATCATCTGCCCTGCAGTCTAGAGCATGCATTATTACTTAGCAACTTGGAAAAACACGGAATTTAAAATATATCCACAGTGGAAACAAAATTCAATATAACATCACCTCTAAGTTTCCAGAAGTTTGACAAAAAGCACAGAATAATTCATCCTTTGATGTACTAGGTTCAGATATGTAGCAATTACCAGGGATCTGTGGGTACATCTCAGAAATTCTAGCATGTGTAGTTGGCTCAAGACTACCACCATTGTTAATAGTTTGGATATCATATTGATGATTTTGTGTTAGGTCAACAGAAGATTCTATCATGTCACTATTTTGAACAATTTTGTGAATATCCACATGATACTCGTGTTTCTTGTCTATTAATTCAGTATCAATTTGGGACTTCACTTCTGCAGAATTTTTTTCGCAGTTTTATCAATAGGTAAGCCAAACATGGCACTAAATATATAAGTTGATGTGAAAATTATCTCCTTTTCTACATCCTTTGAATTTATCTTGCTACTTTAACAATCAACAATATTACCATTGACCGGAGAAAACATTTGTCTGATCACTTTTTTCTTTGGACTTCATTTGTGTCTCCCTTTTGCAAGCTATCTGTACATCCTTTGTTCCTCCAGTAGACTTGGTCCCCCTCTTTCTACGTGGCTTTCTTCCAAAAAGGTTAAATGGAATCTAAGATCCTGATGTCTAGGTATAACCCCTTTCAAATACAACTCACTTCTATAGTATACATCTCGATGCAATTTTGCTAAATAAATACAAATATACCAGTTCCCGTGAAAAAAAGCATCTCCTCAAGCTACTCATCACACATCCATGAGTCATTAGTTAAATATATGAATTTGGTTTATTTAAACGAGTTTCATTGTATGTAATTAGTAAATACATAGAGGGCAGTGCATGGCTACAGAAAGGCTCAGTACCAATGGCTTAGGCAATCAACGATGTCATAGCTATAACTACCATTCCTCGATTCCAATGCATTAATAAGATTTTTATTGTAATATCCCTATTTTTACTGCTTTTATTAGATAATTGAACAATCCTAAAGGTTAAGTGGACCTACAGGAAAAATTTATTGTGGACATATTATTTTAAATTTAATAAATGTGGAATTGGAATTATTGTGCAAAGACTAGAGTATAAAGGAGCCCAGGATTTCAAGTCCATGAGGATGGATAATATTCCAAAGACTTTCCCAAATTCTCAAAAATCCTTGGAGAAAATAAAATAAATTAAAAATATTAGATTGGAGATAAAAATATAAAAGATACCTCAGTAAAGTGGAAAGTTACTGAGAAGAGGTGAAATAAAAATAGAAAGAGGAAAAAGCTAGTTTTAAAATACTTTTGTGTAAAAAACAAAAGGAAAGCCTAGGAAAAAAGGAAAACAACAACTTGATTAACTGGACGCAGTTATGGAAACATGTTAAAGGGAAAGCAGACTTAAATAATTCATTCATGGGTAGACAAGAGGTTTTCTACACTTTGGAGGAATTGGTCTCTGCTCGGGGGAGGGGGGGGGGTTGTGGAGAGAAAGCTCAAGGTTGGGTGGCAAATAGTCTTACCAAAATTGGTATGCACAAAGAATTTTAATTCTATGTTATGAATTTTATTAGCACAAAAAGATTTTAAGATTGTCTATAGTATTGTGTGGAATCAGATTTTAATTCTGTAGAAATAGTTAGGTGAGAAAAGTTAAATTATACAAAATTATTAGTGGATGTCTGTGTAAATTTTATTCACATAGTCTGATGTATTTAACAGGTAACAACTATAGAACTAGTCATTGATATGCATGGTTACATAGACAAGATAGAATTATATACCAACACTCAGAATGTTTAAACCCAAATAATAGGTTTAAATATGAAGTTACGTGTTAAACAGTCATAAAGTAAAGACATGCAAACTAGATAAATACATTATGGAGAAGGATATTTATTGTATTTATCAGAAAGATACAATCAATATTACCATGTAAATTACCAATCTGCTATCATCAAACAAATTGAACATAATTATAACTCATTGCATATTCTCAGAATAAGCATAAAAGACATAACGAAATGAAAAACATATATTCAGTAAAACCTCTAAGAAGGAGTACACAGTTCAATAGTTATAAATATATGATAGAATCTGTTACACATTACAAATTTAATTTTGTCATTCAAAATTATAGACAGAAAGGATGGTCCCAATTTAATGGTACAAAAGAAATATAAAATTTTATAGGTTGGATTCTTCATAGTAATGTTGACCAACCTGTAGAGGAGCAAACATAAATTATGGTCAATGTACAAGTCATGAAAATTCTCATGCAATTATAGAGGAGGAATGAAATTGTAGATAGGTACAGGTAATCAGAGGAAGTACCTTCACATACAAATATAGGACTGAGTAAAAGGAATACAGATTATATTGGGGAATAATTAGAGACAAAGATCATTAAATCAATGAAAAATATAAGTTAACAGAGATATTATTACCTTACTGTTAGTAAATTAACAGTGGTACAAAGAGTTGGAGAGAAAAAGTTGTATTCTGGGAAAAACCCTAGCGGAGCTTTGCACCAGTCTGACTGCCATGACCTAGGGTTGCGGGATTCTGCGTTGGATGGCCCAGGAAGACCTCCATCCCCAGAATGTTAGGTCGTGCTCCCTCTCCTGGCTATCTTGAGGCTCACCGATGACCGAATCTAGTGGGGGAACCATTGATCACCCTATTAAAAGCCAGCCTCCCACAGGGGTGGCGGCAGGGGTTGATACCGTCAATCAGCATAACACTAGCCCATCTCATGAACCACAGGGGCGACTCCCACAACGAAGCAGACAAACAAACCAGTAGCAGAAGAAGTGAATATTAATTCAACAACATGCATGCTAAAAACACAAAAAAATAGTGATCGAGCTCTCAACGCATCGCATCAATGGCAGAATCTAGTTCATGAAGGATCATGCACTGATAGGAAAATTTATGGGCTTCTAGCCCACTGAAAAAGCGTTGAGAGGATGGATAGCTTAGAAGTGGAAACCCAAAGGCCACATTGGCCTAAATCTATGTGCTAAAGGCTTCTTCAATGTGCTTTTCACATGCACTGAAGACAAAGAAAGAATCATGGACCGAGGCCCTTATTTATTCAACACTACACGCCTATACCTCTGGCCCTAGATGAAGTGATTCAACCCTGACAAACAGGATCTTACATGGGCTCCGATCTAGATTCGGCTCTAATCCCTCCCCCAGGATTACTAGGATGAGCTGACACTCAGAGACATAGGAAATTCCCTAGGGGAGTTCGTTAAGATCACAGAGGAGACCAAGATCAATCGCTACGCAACATATGCCCACATATGCATCTATATGAACTTGGCAGAACCTTTACTAGGCGAGGTAAGTCTTCTACACGAATATTTTGAATGGACACAAACTGTAGATTATGAGCATATTCCTTTCAGATGTAGGAATTGTCACCAACATGGGCATCTCTTTAGATATTGTCCCCTAAAAAAGAAAGATATGGCTGAAAAGGAATCCATCGATCAGGAAGAAAAAGGATTCACGAAGGTAACAAGTAAGAAAAGGCACGACAAGAGAGCTACCCCTCAGTAGAATAAAAAATGACCTAAACTAGCAACAGCTTCGCAACTTTAAATCATCTAAATGAAAACGAAAATGAACAATCTAGTCATCGAAGCCAAGCATACCTCCACAGAGCAGGCCCAGTCCTCAAAAGCTCAATAGGACAAGGTCCCTCTTGAGACCTTCCTGAAACCTCAAACCGCAAGCTATGCAGGGGAAAAAAATGCATTAAAATGCAAAGAACAAATCATGGAGACGATCCCAGAAGCCATGGAGGAAGAACCATAAAGCATTGACCTTGAGGGCCTGAATCTCATAGGGTTAGAGGATGCCTACAACAAGAAAGACTTCAAATCTATTCTGGAGCAACAGGTCAAAAATATGGAAGAAATCCTAGCTAGAGCACAACAACACCCCTCTCCCGGTATTTATGGGGCATGCTCATAAAAACCAAATACTTTACGAAAGAGTCCCGCAAAAGGGGTAGGAAAATAAATCTGCAAATAATAATAGAGATAGGAAAATAAATGGTGGATTTTGGGTGATTCCCCAAGTTGACAAGATTCTTCGCCTACACCACCAATCCAATCCCATGAAGATCATCTCCTGGAATATAAGAGGGCTCAATAGCCCCACTAAGCACAGTATAATAAAGAAAAGGATTAACGAGGAACACCCTGCAATATTCTACATGCAAGAAACCAAATGTTCCAGCTCCACTCTGGATACAATCTTCAAAAAAATATGGAAAGGTAGAAATACAATAGCAGTTGATGCCAACAGAGCGTCTGGAGGAATGCCAATCATATGTAACCCCCAAATCATCTCCTTAGAGAACTTTCATGCCAGAAGACACTTCATCCAGGCCAACTTTCACCTGATTGGCATGGATATCCATGGTCTGCTCACAAATGTCTACTTTCCCAGAACATCCATAAAAAACAGAGCTTTTGGACAACCTAATGGAACTCAATAAATATAGAGCCTTTCCACTCTGGCTCCTGGGAGGAGACTTCAATATGATAACAAATCTACAGGAAAATAAAGGAGGAAGGATGCATTTGGACTTGGACAGTAATGGGTTTAAGAACTTCATTCAAGGAAACCACCTCATTGATCTTCAAACCTCCAATGGAATCTTCACATGGAATAATAAAAGAGGAGGCACCCACCAAATAGCCTCAAGATTGGACATATTCCTCATCACAAAATACTTCATCTAGCTAGGGGGTGACATAATGGCCACCATCATCCTTGCAGCAGGGTCTAACCACTGGCCAATACAACTTCAATGGTTCTGACCAGGCAAGCATGCTGCCAAACCTTTTCGATTCGAACACTACTGGCTCCAGCACCTATGGTTCAAGGATATGGTTTCCAAATGGTGGACCTCCACAGTACCTCCGTAAGGCACTAATATGCTCCACTTCTAGACAAAACTAAAAATTCTCAAAGGAAAATTGAAGGTCTGGAATAAATCAACCTTTGGCAATATCTTCATAGAAAAAAAAGATTTGTAGGAAAAAATGAAGAAGTTACAACAAACTATTATCCAGTAAGGACGCTCAACCGAGTCATAAAGTTAGGAGAAGACCTTATCTACTCAAATGGAAGAAATAAGGCACCGGGAAGAAATCCTATGGAGACAAAAATCAAGAATCTGTTGGCTCAAAGGGAGAAAAAAACACTAAATTCTTTCATTTATCCACCATTTAGCACAGGATGCATGACAGAATCATGGTCCTCAAAAACCAAACTGGAAAGTAGCTGGAAATGCAAGAGGCCATTACTGAGGAGTTGCGCAATCACTTCAGGAACATTCTGCAAGAGCCCAATCATCAAAGGCATGAAGCCATTGGGAAAATCACCCAACACATTCCCAAGATAATAACGGATGATCACAATAGGTTGCTGCTCACTGCCACCACCCTGGCTGAGGTGGAACAAGCAGTCTTCTAGCTGAATGTAGGGAAAGTCCCAGATCTTGATGGATTTACCACCAAATTCTTCTATTTCTTTTGGGACACCATCCAAAACGGAGTCTAGGGCATAGTGGAGGAATTGCGCACCACTCACTGGCTTCTTCCAGTGCTAAATGCCACTTTCATCACTTTGGTTCCAAAAGAAGACAATGTAGCCTTGCCAAGTAAGTACAGGCCCATAGCTCTCTGCAATTTCATTTACAAAATTATCTCCAAATTTATTGCTAATAGACAGAAGCATCTCCTTCCCATCATTATCTCCCTGGAGAAAACATGTTATGTGGAAGGCAAGAAAATTCTTGATGGCATTATCTTAACCCATGAAATCATCCACTCTCTCAAAACCACCAAAAATCATGGCATGCTTCTCAAAATTGACCTCTCCAAGGCTTTTGACAAACTCAGCTAGGACTACATAAAAAATGTACTCATAGCCTTCGACTTCAGCCACACCTAGGTCCGTTGGATCATGAGTCTCATTACCTCCCATTTTCTCTCCATATTGGTCAATGGTATTCCCTCTGCTACCTTCAACCCCTCAAGAGGCATCAGAAAAGGGGACCCTCTTTCTCCTTTCATCTTCATTATTATAGTTGAAGCATTGGGTCGCCTTCTCAAAATCTCCATCCAGTCAGGTGCCTTGCATGGTTTACACCTCCACAACTTGCCCCCCTCCTCCCATCAACAATTTTTGGATGACAATATGATTATGGGTTACCTCTCAGTTTAGGATGCCCGCACCCTCAAATCTCTTCTAGATTCCTTCTTTGAAGCCTCCGGCACAGAGGTCAACCCTAACAAATCACATATATTTTTCTTTCATAACCCCCTTCTCACTCAGCGCAACATTTCCCGTATCCTTGGATTCTCCATCGCTTCCTTTCCCTCAAAATACCTAAGAGCCACTCTCACTGATTCAGCCATCAACTATTCCTCCTAGAGAGCCCTGCTGGAAAAAATGGAAACCAGGTTATCCAAGTGGACCCATCATACCATCAATATTGCAATTTGTCTAGTTCTCATTAAATTTTTTCTGCAATCTCTCACCATTTACCTCTTCTCTATCCTGGCAACCCCCAAATGGGTCCTCAAAGCCATGCACAATGTGCAAAGATATTTCCTATGGGAAACACCAAAGAGAAAAATAAATGGACCTTAGTCAACTGGAAGGATGTTTGTACTCCTAAAAAACAGGGGGGGTTAGGAGTGCGTGATCCTGAGCACAATAATAACATAATGGGAGCTAGTATCTAGTGGAAATGGATCTCCAACCCCAACACTCCATGGGCTAATCTATGGGCGACCAAGTATGCCCGCTCTTGGCCCAAGGAGGACCTCATCCAGTTCAACTTAGAGTCTGGGGGATCCCAAATCTGGAAAGCAGCAAGTAGCCAAAAACAGATGATACAAAGTCATAGCTTTTGGGAGCTGCGAAGTGGTACCCAAGAAAGATTCTGGGAGGACTCATGGCAGTAGCTTCCAAGCCTATCATCCATTTTTCCCAGACCTATATGGAGTGTTTTTCTCTAAGGGATGCAAAGACAGAATGTTCAGGACTTCTGGACGGATGACACTACCCAAGGTTATAGGAAATGGCTACACATGAACAGATGGCAAGATGACTGGAACAAAGAGTGCCACAAAGATATCTGGGAGGAACTCAGCACCAAACGAAAAATCAGAGTAAGGACAGGACCTAACATCCTTCATTGGGGGCATATGCCTAGTGGAAACTACTCCACCAAGGAAGCTTACAACATCCTTCATCAGTAGAATCCAGGTCCAATAGATCTCGTCTAGAAAAATATATGGATGGCCTATCTCTGGCCTAAAGTAGCCACCTTCCTATGGCTGCTCAGTAAATGACACATCCTCCCATGGGAGAATATTTTAAGGAGGGGGTTTGTAGGACCCTCCAGGTGTCCCCTATGTCAGGAAAACTTGGAAACCATCGATCACCTGATGGACCAATGTCCTACCACTAATTTCCCGTGGGACAAAATTGTAATTTTGTGTCATCATTCCAACCGAGTAATGGGCAACATTATCAACACCATCAGCAGCTGGACAGACTATCCTTACACCATCACTCTCCTAAATTGACTCTAGCAGATCATTCCAGGCATCCTTATTTGGAATATATGGAAGGAAAGGAATAGTCACATCTTCAAAGATAAATAATCCACATCAGAGAAGCTCTGGGACAAGATTCACATCAACCTCTCTGAAACGCTGGCCTTAGACGCATGGAGTCAAGAGGACCTTCCCACCTCTATAGCAGAGCACCACATATGGAACAATTGGAAAATGATTATAAACACTCCCGTGGATATCAATCCTATAAGTGTAGGCAGAACTCTTGCCCCTAAAAAATGGAACCCCCTCCAAATGGCTTCTTCAAATGCAACTTCGATGGTGCATCCAAAGGCAAACCTGGAAATGTAGGATTATAGGCATTATCAGGAACTCTCAAGGTGAACCTCTCCGGATTTACTTCAATAACATGGGATGAGACAACAACAATTCTGCAGAGTTGGAGGGGCTCATATAGGGTATTCAAATTGTAATTGAGTTTCATTACTTCCCCCTGGAAACAGAGGGAGACTCGTAAGTCATAACTATGGTAGCCACAAGAATCCTCCAAGGATCGGCTTCCTCAAGGGTATCCACTAACTGGAGGTTAGCCCATAAGCTCAAGTTTCTGGAACAACTGATACACAATCAAAGAGCCATTACTTATTACCATGTGTGAAGGAAAGCTAACTCAGTAGCGGGTCTCCTTGACAATAAACGAGTGGAAAGCCACTCTGAGCTGTATCATTCCAACCTTACTCAGGTTGAGGAGGAATCCTTAAGACATGAATGTCACACTCTCATTCAAAATGATCTTCTCCCCCTGGATGTGGGTGAAAAAACTGGCACGAACAACAACCATTCCTCACACACCCCAGAGGACAGAGATCTTCTGCGCAAAGCCTCACCTATTGCGGATCCTCAAACCGTTAGCCATCCACACAAGAAAAATGTGATAAGGCATGATGATGATATGTTGGGTACATCGTCACCCCCTCCAGGGTACCCCCCTGCAATTATCACCATAAATGATTATCATGATTAATTTGTATATCAGCCATCACCCTGCCCTCGAGCCTGCTCAGGAAATTGGTCATGGCACGCAGCTACGTGTGAGGCTTACTCATTTCCATCCCCTTAGCATGTGTCCAAGACCCTTTAAAAGGATGAGCCCTCACCCCCAAGCAACTCACACTAATTTCCCTCTGCCTTTCCTTTTGACTCTGCTTTGGCACTTCCCCGATTTCAGCCGGCCGCACAACCCTCTTCTCAGTGCTGCACTACACAATCCCCGCTGGGCTGTGACTTCCCAGTTTGTGCACCTCTTCCCTGGCCCTTCTTCCCCCCGGTCCTCGACATTGTTTTTCCCCCTGCTGCACACCCTTCCCTTGAAGCCTCTCCCCTGCCTCATTGTGCAATGGCCCCCAGATTATGCCAGAGAACCATCCGCGATGGTCAGACAGGGTCTCTCCCTGGTTGTTATCACTGTGGAGAGGACAACTGTTTGGAGTCAATGGAAGGCTCCTCCTTCGGCAGTTTTGCGAGATAGAGCCCCGATCCCAAGCAATAGGAATAAGCTCCAGTGCAAGCTGGGTAGAGAGGTAGGCGAGGCCCACGGAAGTCTACCATAGCACACTAGGTGCACCCCCTCCCTTGCAAGATTGATCCACTGCCGGCTCAGGTGGAGGAAGATGATGAATCATATGTCTGGGTGATGGACTCTGATGGCAACCGGATGCACGTCCCTGACGCAAAGGATCCAGAGCCCCCCATCCTTTGCGCACTTGTCCCCAAACCCAGGTTTCCAATGGCAGACTCTGAGGAAGCAGTTGCGCAGGCACCCGCTTGCCCCATAAAGGAGGAGGTCCTCGACAATGATGATGAAGATGAAGATTGAAGCCTATTAAGCTTCATAAATCTTCCATGTTTTTTTTCAAGCATGCTACCACCAGTGCTATACCCTTGTTTCTGCATATTTTGTAATATCTAGATAAATCAACGTTTTTGTGCATACTGTAATTTTCTATCTAAATTTTTTCCTGAGTTGGTTTCCTCCTTTGAGGCAGCCCCGAAATCGTGCAAATAAGGTTGGGATTGGCTAAGCACGGCTTTCCAACACCACCTCTAGCATATGTAATGCTTATTTTATCGAATTAATAGAATAGCCTAACTTACCAAAAAAAACAATGGTACAAAGAGCTGCAAATAGAAATGAGGAAAATTATTAGTAAAAAATGTTGACGAAAATATAAAAAACATAGTAAAGTAAGTAAATTAAATAGAATGAGGTATACCTTGCTTCTCAATTATAGAGGGAAATGGAGAAACTCAGATAACCTGGAAGTCAAGGAAATGATTCATGCATATAGAAAATTTTAATAAATGAGGAAATTTAATAAAATTTTACAATGATTTAAATTATATCATTTTAAATCTCAGCTATGGGATAAAATGATAAACTAATGTAGAATGAAATTCTGTAGAATTATAACATCAAAATTTATTAAACTGATGAATAAATTCCTGAATAATGAAATGTCATTAAAATTATCCTACTTGCAGAAGTAAGGGAGAGTACTGAGACAAATTCAGAAATGAATTTATAAACCTTGCCATATATAAATATAATCATTTAAGGGTTAAATAATGAATTAAATTTCATCCAATTTAATTAGGTTGCAAATCGAAATTAGTGCAACAACAATATGAATTATATACTTAATTATTCGAATTGAAATTACCCATTTACGAATACTGTCACTTTTTAATTCTTCTCGTAAGAGAAGTAGGGAAAAATGAGGAGACGAGCGACCGAAGCCTTGATATAAAATCGAATTGCGATCGAAAAGGGAGAAATGCATTCCCCAAGTTAATAAGGAATTCGATTTAAACAACGAGGAACTAAATAGAAAAGTTGGGAAACATTACATATGGAATTATCAACGAACGAGAAAAATTAAAATGAAGAAGCCAATTGCCGAAATTAAAATCCGAAATAGAGAAATATTAACTAGCTAGGTTTATAAACATTGCAACCTAGAATATTCTCATTATATGAAAAATGAATACAATGCGTAGTAACAGAAAACGCAGAGAGGCGTTGGGTGGCAAAAGTCTTAACAACGAAACTGAAACCCAAAAAAGTAAGTATAATGAAATATCCCAATAGTAGATACAATTTAAATTGCAAAGAAAAGGGAAATTCATTCTAAAATACTGAAAGATAAATGAAAAACAATCTCTGTTATGAAAATTCCAAAACGACGGAATAAAAGGGAATGTTTAAACTAAAAAAAGCTTTAAAAAAAGGGGTATAGAGTGGTTTCAGGAATGAAATATCCTTAACTGGAAAACGTTGGTAACCAGTGGGGAAAGACGCCATTAAGACTCCATTAAACCTGAAATAAATCACGAAAATATTAATGGTAGAGGAATGCAAGTTTAAAAACTAAATAACGAAAACGTTAATGTCAGAGGAATGCAAGTTTGAAACCAAACAACGAAACGATGTCTGGTTAATTGACTAAAAGGAACTCTTACCTTTATGGGAGACAGAGTCTCATGAAAGAAATGAAAAATTTCATGACAGAGTTGCCCTTTATGCTTATATTCTACCTATGTAAGCATTGAAACCATCGGGTTCAAGCCATGGCTGTGTGGAGCAACTAAAGTTGCAGAGCCAAAGGCAAAACATTACCAACTAAAGAATGAAAAAAATCGTAGTAGGGTTTGGTTGTCGTAAGTTCACTCCGACATTACAAAAGTATCTAGACCATCCACGTGGCTTACATCCAAGGTGAAGAAGCACGATGAGCCATGTGAATGTAATAAAAGTAAACGTACTGTCAATTGGGGAAATCCCAAAGTCATAAACGCAATCCCCAGTACGAAATCCTAAATGTAAATTCCAAATCAATAAACTTGTATATGATTTCCTTTAACATTAATACGTGACAGAGGTAATTAAATGGGGAAATGATATGTGTTAAGTCACCAAATCCAAATCATATTCATAAAGTATAATTCGAATATGGAGCCAATTAACCATAGTTGTTAAATAATATAACGTTGGGATATGTAAATAAAGGATGGAGCACATAAACCTTTATGTTTTATTCCTAACTATGGGCATTCAAAATTTGAATTATTCAACATAGAATACAAACCAATGTTATGAAAGGGTAGAAAATCATATTCTATTAATGGTAAAATATATTAGGATAATGAGAAGAACCCATTTGTATAGATTAGAATTACCTCTAAAATTATGAAAAAAATATTTTAAGAAATGAATACATGAGGGTAAAATAAATTATCATAATACAATTAAGGTAGACTAAATGTAATAGGTGTAAATACTATTACAATGTTAACTTATAATTGAAGTTATAAAGAGGATAATATGGAAATACCTTAATTAATGAATATGATAATAAAATGAAACGGTGACAAGATAGAGTCAATTGAAGTAGAAGTGGTTCAAATTAAACCAGTAAAATCTAGGGAAAATATGTAACCTTGGATTCATAAATGACACAAAGTGTAACGAAGGAACTCGTCTCATAATGACGAAATATGAATGAAAGAAGAACAACAGAATTCATCAAATAGTGACGAAATTATAGAAATTAATGAACAACAAATTAAGTAGTTATGTTGTTAAGAAAAAAATTGGTAAGTGGAGTTGTTACAGATGGTATTAGAGCCCATGGTGAAACACTGGGCCTATATGTGTCTTAACACAAGAGATTAAAAATCCAAGATTTATGTTGTTGTAATTTTTTTTTTGAAAAAATTTACACTAATTTCATTTATTTGTACAGTGAATTAGTGTAGAAAAGTATAGCTGAAACTATGAGTAAAGGGGAAGGGTTGTGTGTAGCTCTAGGTGGTGACGAAAATCCACTAGATAAAAATGCTCAGTTGTTGGCTATGTTTCGGGAATTACAACAGGAAATGATTCAACTGAGAACCAACAATGAAAGATTGTTGCAAGCCAGCGAAGAGCAAGAAAGATTGATCAAAGAATTAACCTCAAGGTCTAGTCACAAAGGTGAAGACCCTGGAAAAAAGAGAAATGAAGCTAAAACCAACTCAGAAATATTGAGGAAAGTGAAGCCTCTGGATAAAAGTCTAGAAAGAAAAAGGAATTGCAAGGAGAATTCCGAAAAATTAAACCTCCCACATATGATGGTGAAAAGGAGGAAGATCCAGAAGCTTGGCTTGTAAACATGGTAAAATACTTTCAAGTTTTTGAATATGGAAGTAACCTGAGAGCCAGATTGGCTATTTTCCAAAAACAGGGTAAGGCTACCTTGTGGTGGGAAGAAACCAGAATGGTACATGTACTTGATGAGAAAATTGTTACTTGGGAAGACTTCCAAACTAAATTTAAATCGAGATATTTTAATGAAAGATACTATGATGACAAAGCCAAAGAGTTTCATGAGTTGATAATGGGACAATTCACAATACATGAGTTTGTTACCAAATTCATAAATATGTTTCATTATGTACCTTATATTAGAGAAGAGAAGGCTAAGGTACAACGATTTTTAAACTACCTACCTACTATCTACAAGTAGAGAATATAATTTGATAATCCCAAGACAATGGATGAAGTTGTGCACAAAGCAAAACTGTGTTATCAGTAATTCAAAGGCGAAAATGATCAGCTGAAAATTTGGCAGAACAAATAAAAAGGGAAAGGTGACTCTAGTGGGAAAAGAGTCAAACCAACATACTTGAATTTTTTTTGGAAAAGTAATCAAAGGAAGAAGTTTAACAAAACTGGAGAAAATCAACTAGCCCAATCACAAACTGGATCTAAACAGATGGATGTAAATAACAAGAAATAAGGAACTGTAAAAATGAAGGAACCATTAAAGTGTTGGGGTTGTGGAGAACCTCACTTGTTACGAGACTGTCCTCATCGAACAGTTCAAAATATTCAAGTGTTGAGAGAGGCAACTACTCTAAATGATGTTGCTAGAAACATTCCAAGGATTAATGCTACACTAGAGGATCACCAAGTTGAACATCAATCAACCATGGTTGAAATAAAATATATGATTGCTAAACAACTTGTTTATGTTTTGATAGATTCAGGAGACAATTTAAGTTATATAAGTCCTCAAATGGTGAAAAAGTGGAAATTCAAATCAGAAAAATTTCAGCAAGCATGGTTAGTTCAGTTAGCTACAGGAACAGAAAGAAAAGTGACCCATAAATTACCCAAGATTGCTGTAAATTTAAATGGGTATCAAACTGAACTCAATTTAAATATTTTACCTCTAGGTCCTATGATGTGTTAGTGGGAATGGACTGGTTAGGAAAACATAAAGCAATAGTTAATTGCTTAGATAAAATAGTCCACTATATAGATGGTGAGGGAAAACTAGTGATAGTAAAAGGAAAACCAAGACCCATGTCAATTAGACAGATTTCAGCACTACAGTGAAAAAGGACAACAAGGAAAGGTTGTAAAGTGTATGTTGTAAAAGTGGAAGAATTGGGACAAAAAATTTAGAAAGAAGCTGTAGAAAGTTTACCAGTGATCAAAGAATTCAAAGATGTGTTTCCAGATGAAATTCCTCAACTACCCCCTAAAAGAGAAATTGATTTTATAATTGAATTAATACCCGGAGCTACACATGTCTCTAGAGAACCATACAGAATGAGTACCTCATAGTTTTTAGAATTAAAACTACAACTACAAGAGTTACTAGACCGAGGTTATATATGGCCAAGTGTGTCTCCATGGAGAGCACATGTACTATTAGTTAAAAAGAAATATGGCACATTCAAAATGTGTATAGACTACAGACAATTGAATAAACTGACTATAAAGAACATATATCCTCTGCCCAGATAAGATGATTTATTTGATCAAGTGAGAGGAGATACTATCTTTTCAAAGATCAATTTAAGAGCATGCTATCATCAACTGAGAATTAAGGATGAAGACATAAATAAGACAACATTTAGAATTAGATATGGGCACTATGAGTTTGTAGTTCTACCTTTTGGGTTGACTAATGCACCTGCTACCTTCATGTGTCTAATGCATAATGTCTTACGTAAGTATATAGACAAATTTTTTCCAGTGTTTATTGATGACATTATAGTATATTCTAATAATGAAGTAGAACATAAAGAACATCTCATAATTGTCTTACAAACACTTAGAGAACATAAGTTATATGCCAAACTTAGCAAATGTGAATTTTATAAAGATAAAATTCAGTATTTGGGTCATGTAAGTTCAGAAAAAGGATTGGCAGTAGACCCAGAAAAGATACAAGCTATCATGGATTGGCCTGTTCCTATTGATGTTTCAGCCATAAGATCATTCATGGGAATTGCGGGATACTACAGGAGATTCGTAGAAGGATTTTCAGCCTTAGCATATTCTATTACCTCTCTATAGAAGAAATGAGTGAAGTTTGAGTGGACAACAAAATGTCAACATAGTTTTGAACAGTTAAATATTAAACTAACAACTGCTCCTATTTTGAATATTTTTGATCCAAACAAAGAATTTGTAGTATGTACAGATGCTTGTGCAAAAGGATTAGGAGGGGTATTATTACAAGAAAACTAGTCATAGCATATGAGTCAAGAAAATTAAAGAAACATGAACAAAATTACACTGTGTATGACTTAGATTTAGCTGCTGTAATACATGCTTTGAAGATGTGGAGACATTATTTGTTAGGAAAAAAGTTTGTATTGATGACAGATCATATAAGTTTGAAATATTTTTTCACAAAACTTGATTTAAATGCTAGACAAGCTAGGTGGTTGTCTTTCCTTAAGTGAGTTTGGCATAGAAATCAAACATATTAAAGGAAATGAAAATAAGATTGCAGATGCTTTGAGTAGAATGCTTGTCAAAATTTTAATAACATGGGGAGTGGTGTGAATTTTGACATTGAAGGATTAATACAAGAAGTAATGAGTCAAAATTCAAGCTACGAAAAACTTCAAGAAAAATTACAGAATACTGAGATAATGGGATATACTCAAAACTAGAAAGGACTAATTTGTTATAAAAACATATTGTACATTCCCAATGTGAGCTCATTAAAACATGAAATTTTAGATGAGTATCATAAACGACCCTATGGAGGACACCCTGGTTATCAAAAATTGATTTCAGCATTAAGGAAGAATATGTTTTGGCCAGGTATGAAAAAAGATGTGGCTAATTATTTAGTTAGATGTTTGGAATGTTAACAGGTAAAACTAGAACATCAACATCCAACAGGACTGTTGAATCCTTTACCTATCCCAGAATGGAAGTGGGAAATAGTTTCCATAGATTTTATAACTGGTTTTCCTAGAACTAAATACCAACATGATTCTATAATAGTAGTTTTTGACACTTTGACTAAAATTGCACACTTTAACTAGTACAATCTACTTTTGGTACAATTCAAGTAGCTAATTTATTTATGAAAGAAATTATGAAGTTACATGGGATTCCTAGGATGATTATATCAGACAAAGATGCAAAGTTTACTTCAACTTTTTGGAAGACTTTGTTTGGAGGAATGGGTAACAAATTGAAATTTAGTATCGCATACCATCCCAAAATTAGATTCTAGAAGACATGTTGCGAATGTATTTTATGGATAGACCTACAAGGTGGGAAGAATTTCTGCATCTGGCAGAATTTGCATATAATAATAGTTATCAGGCCTCAATAAGCATTGTATGGAAGAAAGTGCCACACACCTCTTAGTTGGAGTCAACCAGAGGATAAGTTAATCCTTGGACCAAATGCATTGCAAGAAATGGAAATAACTGAGAAAAGAAAATTTAGAAAAACATTAAGACAACCCAAGAAAAACAAAAGTCCTATGTAGAAAAAAAGAGAATTCATAGAGAATTCAAAGTGGGAGATCATGTTTACCTGAGGATTAAGCCCAAAAAGAGTACTTTATATATGGGTAGTTGTGCTAACTTAGCACCACGCTATTGTGGACCATTTGAAGTGCTAGAAAGATTGGGGTCAGTAGCTTACAAGTTGGATTTACCTAGTCACATTAAGACTCACAATGTTTTTCATGTGTCATTACTAAAAAAGTATATACATGATCCTACTCATGTAATTGATTGGAATGTGATACAGGTGGAACCAGAAGGGGAATTTCTTCCAGAGCCACTTCATATCCTAGCACGGGAAGAAATTGAGCTCCAGAATAGGATGGTAGCTAGGGTGAAAGTGCAGTGGAAGCACTTTTCACCCAAAAAAGCTACTCAGGAGCGAGAAGAAGATATGAAGGAAAAATATCCATCACTGTTTGAAAAGTGAAGTAATATTTTGCGACACCGAGGACGGTGTTTTGTTTTAGAGGGGGAATATGCAATGTCCCTATTTTTATTACTTTTATTAGACAATTGAACAATCCTAAAGGTTAAGTGGACCTACAGGAAAACAATTATTGTAGACATATTATTTTAAATTTAATAAATGTGGAATTGGAATTACTGTGCAAAGACTAGAGTATAAATGGATACCAAGATTTCAAGTCCACGAGGATGGATAAGATTCCAAAGACTTTCCCAGATTCTCCAAAAATCCTTGGAGAAAATAAAATAAATTAAAAATATTAGATTGGAGATAAAAATCTAAAAGATACCTCAGTAAAGTAGAAAGTTACTGAGAAGAGATGAAATAAAACTAGAAAGAGGAAAAAACTAGTTTTAAAGTAATTTTGTGGAAAAAACAAAAGGAAAGCCTAGGAAAGAAGGAAAACAACATCTTGATTAACTGAACGAAGTTATAGAAACATGTTGAAGGGAAATTAGGCTTAAATAAGTCATTCTTGGGTAGACAAGAGGTTGTCTACACTTTGGAGGAATTGGTCTCTGCTCGGGGGGAGTTGTGGAGAGAAAGCTCAAGGTTGGGTCACAAATAGTCTTACCAAAATTAGTATGCACAAAGAATTTTAATTGTGTTATGAATTTATTAGCACAAAAATATTTTCAGATTGTCTATAGTATTGTGTGGAATTAGATTTTAATTCTGTAGAATGAGTTGGGTAAGAAAATTTAAATTTATACAAAATTATTAGTGAATGTCTGTGTAAATTTTATTCACATAGTCTGATGTATTTAACAGATAACAACTATAAAACTAGTTGTTGATCTATATGGTTACATAGACAAGATAAAATTATATACCAACACTCAGAATGTTTAAACACAATTAATAGGTTTAAATATGAAGTTAGGTGTTAAAAAATCATAAAGTAAAGACATGAAAACTAGATAAATACATTATGGAGAAGGATACTTATTGTATTTATCAAAAAGATACAATCAATATAACCATGTAAATTACCAATCTGCTATCATCAAACAAATTGAACATAATTATAACTCATTGCATATTCTTAGAATAATCATAAAAGACATAACTCAATGAAATACATATATTCAGTAAAACCTTTGAGAAGGAGTACACAGTTCAATAGTTATAAATGTATGATAGAATCTGTTACACATTACAAATTTAATTCCATCATTCAAAATTATAGACAGAAAGGATAGTGCCAATTTAATGGTACAAAAGAAATATAAATTTTTATAGGTTGGATTCTTCAAAGTAATGTCGACCAACCTGTAGAGGAGCAACCATAAATTATGGTCAATGTACAAGTCATAAAAGTACTCATGCGATTACAGAGGAGGAATGAAATTGTAGATAGGTACAGGGAATCAGAAAAAGTACCTGCACATACAAATATAGAACTGAGTAAAATGAATACAAATTATATTGGGGAATAATTAGAGACAGAGATAATTAACTCAATGAAAAATAGAAGTTAACAGGGAGATTATTACCTTAATGTTAGTAAATTAACAGTGGTACAAAGAGTTGCAAATAGAAATGAGGAAAATTATTAGTACTAAATGTTGTCAAAAATATAAAAAACATAGTAAAGTAAGTAAATTAAATAGCATGAGGTATATCTTGCTTCTCAATTACAGAGGGAAATGGAGAAACTTGAATAAACTGGAAGTCAAGGAAATGATTCCTACAAACATAAAACTTTATTAAATGAATGAGAAAGTTTAATAAAATTTTACAACAGTTAAATAATATCATTTTAAATCTCTGATATGGGATAAAATGATAAGTTAATGCAGAATGAAATTCTGTAGAATTATAACATCAAAATTTTCAAACTAACGAATAAATTCCTAAATAATGAAATGTCATTAAAATTATCCTACTTGCAAAAGTAAGGGAGAGTATTGAGACAAATTCAGAAATGAATTTATAAAACTTGCCATATATAAATATAATCATTTAAGGGTTAAATAATGAATTAACTTTCATCAAGTTTAATTAGTTTGCAAATCCAAATTATTACAACAACAGTATGAATTATATACTTAATTATTCAAATTGAAATTACCCATTTACAGATATTGTCACTTCACAATTCTTCTCATAAGAGAATTAGGAAAAAATGAGGAGACGAGTGACCGAAGCCTTGATATAAAATCGAATTGCAATCGAAAAGGGAGAAATGAATTCCCCAAGTTAATAAGGAATTTTATTTAAACAATGAGGAACTAAATAGAAAAGTTGGGAAACATTACATATGGAATTCTAAAAAAACGAGAACAATTAAAACGAAGAAGCCAATTGCTGGAATTAAAATTCGAAACAACGAAAGATTAACCAGGTAGGTTTATAAACACTGCAACCGAGAATCTTCTCATTATATGAAAAATGAATACAATTAGTAGTAACCGAAAACGCAGAGAGGCATTGGGTGGAAAAAGTCTTAATAATGAAACTGAAACCCAAAAAGGTAAGTATAATGAAATATCCCCATAGTATATACGATTTCAATTGAAAAGACAAGGGAAATTCGTTCTAAAAGACTAAAATACCAATGAAAAATAATCTCTACTATGAAAATTCCAAAACGATGGAATAGAAGGGAATGTTTAAACTAAAAAAAGAATTAAAAAATGGGTATAGAGTGGTTTCAGGAATGAAATATCCTTAACTGGAAAAAATTGGTAACTAGTGGAGAAAGACCCCATTCGGACTCCATTAAACCTGCAATAAATCATGATAACATTTATGGCAGAGGAATGCAAGTTTGAAAACTAAATAAAGAAATGTTAATGTCATAGGAATGCAAGTTTGAAACCAAAAAACGAAACGATGTCTGGTTAATTCACTGAAATGAACTCTTACCTTTATGAGAGATAAAGTCTCGTGAAAGAAATGAAAAATTTCACGGTAGAGTTGCCCTTCGTGCTTATATCCGACCTGTGTAGGCACTGAAACCATCGGGTTCAAGCCATGGTTGCGTGGAGCAACTAAAGTTGCAGAGACAACTAAAGTGGAGTTGTTACAGTTATAAGTCAACCATCAACATGTTCAAGGAGCCATACAACAACACTTCAACAAATCAATGAATTAGGAAAATGCAAAAACTATGGGGTTCTTAGTGCACAAGCAATGAACACATTGAACATTATATGGGCACAATATTAATTCACCAACCCAAGAAAATCATCAGTTAAAGTACCAATTGACTAATCAGTGAACAAAGAAATTGAAGTAAGCATTGTAGCTTCAAAATCATCGATTTAATTAAATATGGAATCAATCCCAATGCTTAGGGAAATAATGGAAACATTTAAGGAAGCATTCATGTGATTGGTAATGTATGTGCTCTCACAGCAACTAAATTCACCATAAACAACAGAATTCACCCAAGAAACCCAAGTGTGAAAAACCAACATTTGAAGGCTTCTATTCATGCTTGGGGATATACACTCTCCATCAGAGATTTCAGGTATTCTTACTCACTGGAAATATTTTGCAGGCAATGGCCTTGAGCCTTTGACTGGGAGACAATCCTTGTTCATCATGGGAAGGCCCCATTTTTTTTCCCAAGCTTCAATTTTTCAATCTCTTGGGTTTTTATTATATCAAATAGACATCCTATATTATAGATCTGACTTAAAATGGAAACCATCAAATGATTTGTTTCATCTTCCTGTGTCCTTTGGCCTTTTGTATTCAAGGTGACCATTGATTTAGCACTTTTGCAAGAATTTTCCTTTTTTCTAAGTTTGGAGTTATTCAGATCCATTTCAGACAAGAGATGGAAAACAAAGGCATTATGTTTATGGATAAATGATATTTCATCTACCAATGAATGTACAAAAGAAATCTAACATCCACTCTAGAAACCATTTCAGAGAACCCATTTCAACCATAGCAGATGACCTTCAAAGGCATACATACTATAAATCCATTCATGGGAAGGCTTATGCATACATAGGGCACATTCAAAGGCATACAGTCAAGGCTGAACAATATTCCCAACCAAAAAACACAGTCAAGAAGAAATCATGTCTGAATTTCTCTCAAAAGGAAAACATGAACATTACATTCATTTAATCTAATTTCCTTTAATTTCAATGAATTTAATGACAAATTTAAATGGTATTTTATGGAAATAGGATTCATTCAATTCAACAAAATTTAATTGTTGAGTTTGAATGAATTTATTCGCCATCCCTTTTAATTCAACAAATTTTGAGCATAACAACTGAAAGCAGCCGAACATGATGAATCATTTCATCTATCTTGTTAACAGTGAAATTCACTGCTTCGAAAATTTGTGTTAAGGATTGAACTCATTCGAGAGGATCTAGTTTGGGTAACATAGTCCGACATGGAGACACTCTCTTAACACCATTAGTCAGCCTAAATGCTTTGTTTGGAGGGCTTGGCCATTCTTTCTGTGTGATATTTTAAGCTAAAGATCGAGACCATAATTAGTACCTATATCATGCTTTCTATCTACTATTATGTACTGAAGATATAAAATTTTCTTGAGAGGTTTCATTTTCTTGATTTGAAGAATTTTCTATACATGGACCATTACCTTGAGACAATTAACATACATCAGTTGGATTTTCTTTTGGCTACTTTTATGGTGCTATTTTAGACTGGCTCAGAGCACCTTTCTTAATGCCTTCAATGTCTTAGGATGACAAAACCAATCACCTTATACTTTCATGTTGATCTGTCAAATTGGGAAAATAATGGTCGATAGAGCTCCAGATTGCACTAGACAACATAAAGGTGAAATTTTGGGTTTCTCCTCATCCACCCCCCATCCCCAACCGCAAGGAGGCTAACCAATACTGTCAAGACCATTTCACAGGTATTGCTTCATACATCAAGACGCACATTGTTAGAGCGTTAGAGAGATCAACTCCTAATGGACTCAAGGTAGACCACCTGCTACCCATCAGGCTACTTCCTAACCACAGAGGACCAACTAGAGATCCATTCGAAGTTTCCTTCCTTTGATCTCAAATGAAAAAATTAGTCCTCACTCATACATTCCCCCCAAGATCATACAAGTCGAACCCCCGATGGCTTCTAAATTTAGAGGACTCCAACAGTAAGCCAATCCTTGTTCTTCACCCTTGCGATTAGCCATTAGACTAAAGAGACTTTGTAATCATCGAACTCATTTTCCTATCTCTCTCTCCCTCTTGAGAGGTTCTTGAGTTGTCCAAACTCACTTAGTGTTCTGTATCACTCTACCTTTGTCACATTTTTATACATATGTTTTTTTGTTACGTAGGTTTCTTTATCTATGTTATTTTTTACATTTCTATGAGTTATGCTTGCGCTCCCACATTATTATACTCTTCAGTCCCACATACCTATTTTTTTGTTCATTCGTAAGACATTAATATAGTTATCTTATCTTATGATTTCAAAAAAAGGGACCTCCAGCAGAGGTGAGGGTGTAGAAATAATGTTTGTCCCAATTTTTCGTTTCAAAAAAATAAGCAAACATAGATTTAGATCAGCCTTTGTCCAATACAGCCACAAAGACAGTTTTACCTTATAGGACACCTAGGAAGGCATAGCATAAACATCTTTTCCACAAAGGAGTTTAAAATTATTGTTGATTGTGTGCCTTGCAGCATACAAGGGTGCTTGGATGGATAAGTATTTCATTCTAGTATTAAAATATTCTTGACAGGGAATGTTTTAGGGACTCCACTGTTTTATCTAGCATGTTGGAATGTCTCATTCCTTTTCAACTACTCTGATCACTAGAGTAAGTTATATAATTTCAACTTGAATTACCATTTAAAAAATAAAAAATTTCACTCAAGTTATGTCTACCCATTTTAACTCATACTATTTATAATTGCCTTAAGAACAAATGGTTGCTAATTGACAACATTTCGTGTTCAAACTTCAAACTTCCTATTATTTAAAGACAAGCTATCTATAAAGGGGAGCCCATGACAACAATTATATCTTTGTTCGCAACTTCCAAACCAAAAAATGAAAATTATTATAGCTACAACCTAGCATGGCACAAAATGAAGCTCATCTTTTTCCAAGATAAAGTGAATGCCAAAAGTGTTACATAAGCTTATCATTTTGGAAAGAAGAACAGCAAAATAATATAGAAATAATCATTATGGGAACAAATATAAATTAAACCAATCTTGAAATTGACTATAAGAAGACCCTTTTCTCAAATTTTCATTGAAAATCCTAAAGGTAAGGCACAAGACAAAAAAATGCATGATTAATATAGTACAAGAAGGAATTTTAAAACATATACAATCAAATAAAACACATTAATAAAACTTACCTTTAAATACCCTAGCATGTCAGTCTCTAACTCTCCCTCCCAATTGAGAGGAAAGTTGTTCTCCTACCCCACTAAGGTGAAAATCCCACTCTGTGACATTCTTGCTCTCTTCGTGAGCCAATTTTTTACTGTTGACCTAGCATTTGGCCTTAAGGAATCCAATCTACCCTAGGTACCATCCTCGTAATTATACTAACAAGTGGGTTTCCCCAATAAATGCATTATATAGAAAAAAAGGGAGATAACATCATGATATAACTCACAACCCACAAAATTAACATGACGATTACATCATTGTCACATAATTGTACATTTTTAACCACATGTATAATTCAATAAAATAATTGCTATTCATAAGAACTGACAACATAAAAGGTAAAAGGAACGTCAAGGGATTCAACAATTGATTGTAGAGGATGACCAAAATGGTAATGGGACCTAGTGAGGCTAACAACAACCACTTTGAGTATTTCCTTCACTGAACCTCAGAATTACTATCATCTATGGTTTTTATTGTCAATGTCATTAGTCTATGGAGTTGTAGTGATTACCAATGAAAACAAAGTTAAAATGGAGATGCATTCAACGAATGGTAAATGTCAAAGGAGGAATGGTCAAAGTGGAGAAGATGAAACACATATGAAAAAGGAAGAATAAGAGACTTGATAACACTTTGGAAAACAAACAAAATTCAATGTTTAAGCAAAGGAAGGGTTGCAAGAGGTGCGAGTGTGTTCAAGCTAAAGTCCATAGATTGGTGAAGAGCGGATATTTTCCCAAGATGTCAAGAGAATACAATGGGTAGGAGATCGGTGTATAAAATGGCTACGAAATTAAGTTTGTAAGTTAAGGACTTGACGACAATGATGGACTTGAATTTTTTTTACCAAATTGCAAAGGATGTACTAAATAAGGTCAAAAATCCTTTGACTAGACAAAGGAGCTACAAGAAAAGGTAGATGTGCTGAAATAAGAGGTCGTAATGCTAGAAATCCAACTAATAGGTTTTTTCAATCTCATCAATATGATGCTAAGAAAGATGGGGTTCAAGAGTAAATGGAAAAAACAGAGTGAAAAAGAGGTTGCTAGTGACTAGGTTAACCTGAAGGAAACATGAATCCTTATCATTCCTAATATGCAGAACCAATCCTTGGTTTGCTTTAAATTTTTAGTATTTGTGTCATTCAATTTTAAGTGTGATAAAGTAAACTCGAAGCTCCAAAATAATATTTCTCTATATTGATGTCAAATCAAATCCCAGGGGATGATTCTACAAAATTTGTCGATTATGACGAAAGCTTTGTAGCTTAAGATGATACAAAGGCCTTAAAGAAAAATTTTGTAAATGGGACGGGAAAGCCAAAATTCCCTCCATTTTTGAACATATGTATTCTACTCTCCAGGTAACAGAATACCCACTTTATTTACCAAAAAAGTCACTAAAATACAAAAATCATTTTAAGGAAAAATATAACATAGTGATCATTTTGAGGCCACCAATTAATTCAAGCAATCTATGAATTCTCTCCACATTTACAAAACTAATAAAGCTAATTAGATAACCAATAAATAATTAAGAATTTATTATTTATGTGGATTTCATCATACCATTAAAAATAAACGGCTATGAGCTCCAAAACATCATTTATGAGATTTGATGGACCAATCAAGCAAATCCACAAGTGCAACTTTATAAACTCCGACATTATAACATCCAAAGGTGAACAATTCCGTCAAGGATGAGTGATGCCCTTAAATTCATTAACAAGCATATGAATCAAATGTATGTCTTGAATAGATACATGCACAATAATATTTCAATGAATATTCTCTATTTTTAAGAATGGTGAAATGTATGTACCAAACAATTATTGATAAAATTTTACAAGATCTACCAAATGTAAAATAATAAGTCACA